>JAQIXS010003619.1:0-17553 GCA_034700785.1 Rossiulus vilnensis | reverse complement strand
CCAAGGATGGCGTTTAACCTACGTTTTCCTTAAACCCAGCATGATTTTAGCCTGAAATCTCTGAAAATTTTCTAAATCTTCGAAATTTCTGAAAATAAACGCCATGGGCGAACGTTTTTGAAAAATAGATTACAGTGCAAATTCGTCTTTAGTTATTAGCGGTTGTGAAGAAAGTATCGACAGGAAAGCGGGCAATGTGTCAGTGCCGTTCCATTTCCGTTCTTTACGACGTTCAATTTCCATCCAAAACAAGGTGAATGACGTCATTTGGGGACGGGCATAATGTATAAGGTGATGTCATTACGTGCCATGTTATTTCCGTACTCTATGACGTCCACTTTCAACAGGTTATCAAGTATTCCTGTTTATTCATTTGTTTGTTATATTTTTGAAACATTCCTATGTATTCCAATATTTATTTTTTGAAATTTTTATCTTTTCCTATATTTTGACAATTTGCTTGAAACAAAATTAAATATACTTCGATACCAATTAAATTACCCAGCAATGATTTTGTAGTAGATTTTTATCGAAGTACATGTACATGCTGGATATTTTACAGCTTTTGAAAATTTGTACTGCACTAGAAACGTTCAATAATGTTGATCGAAAATATGCACCGAACAAGGGTCATTAATTTTTACCGTTTTCGGTGTTAATTGTTGGACGGTTTAGGGAATTACCAGGGGTGATTGACGAAATATTTAGATACCTTATTTTCGCATTTTTGGCATACCATTGTTGATTTTGCTATTTAGAACCAATCGGAAACTTTCGAAAGTGTGATTGATCGAAATTATGCACGTTTTGGGTTAATCGATGTGAATTTTGGGAAATTTACCAGGGGTATTTGACAAAATAATTTAATGCCTTATTTATCCACTTGGACATGAATTGGTTGATCTTGCTGTTCAAAAGCAATTTGACATTTCCAAAAGATGTTATTTGTGGAAATGAAACATCACACTAGGGTCATTAATTTTTGTGGTTAGACGGTTTGGGAAATTAGCAGGTGTGTTTAACAACAATTTAATGCCTAAGTTATCCACTTTGAAAATAAATATTTCGTTTTTGATAGCATACGGCGAAAAAATTTCCAAATTCAAATTTTGTAAAAAGTTTTGAAAAAACGTTCCTTGAATTAGCTTTAATAATCAATAACATTTTTAAAAAATGTGAAAATAAATATTTTGTTTTTGATGGTATTAAAAAATACCCAAATTGAAACGTTGTGAAGAATTTCAAAAAAAAAAAGGTTCCTTGAATTAACTTTTAAAATAAATAACATTTAAACACTTTGAAAATAAATATTTGGATTTTGATAGCATACAGAAAATAAAAATACCCAAACTGAAAGTTTACGCCCTTCAAGTAAATATTGCTGTTGTCATTCTGAGGGCGCTAAACTACGGTTTTCCCCATGTTTTTTACTGGTTTTTATTTTCTTGTTTTGCTATCAAAAACCAAACCGTTTTATTGGCCTACGGGGCTTCACTCATATTTCTCTGAAATACGACACTGGCTTTGTAGCTAAAGGATGTGGTTTTTCCTTAGAAATCCTTGAAATGAGAGCAGTCATTTCTAATCGCTGTTAATTTTGCAACGAATTCAGACCGGAAGTTGGGCATCATCTTCTTAGGGAAAACATCAATTGCGCAGTTGATCTTGGTTATTAATATCCTCCGTAATTTGGCCTGTCATACTGACTAATTGCTTATTTAGCAACTATTAATTATAGCTTAAGTGTAACCCTGACAGGGTGGCTGGATGTCATGAAAGTCTATGAAAGGTCATTGAATTGTCATGTTCACAGAATAAATTCTGGAGAGTTTAAAATCAATCAAGAATGAAAATGCTGTTCTTATGGTGTGTTTCTAAATCGGTATTTACGTATAACTGGTGATAGAATGCCACTGTTTTTTTAAGGCCTTAAAAAGTCGTTGATTTTCAATGTCTAAATACTGAAAACAACAAGCTCCCGCCTGCTTATCAAAAACTTGCTATGTAATTGATAAGTTTGTATGCAATGTATTCGGAAACCACCTTGGCATGTAAGGCCTTGAAAAGTCACTCACTTTAGGTGTTTAAAACCAAAATTGAATGTAATACATGTTCTTTCCATGCATTTATCTGTTGAAATATATCTTGTTCAAAAGATGTTCAGACACCACATTGAATTGTGAGGCCATGAAAATTCATTGACACGCCATTGTAAAATTCTGTAGGGACCCTTCTAAAAAGTGTAAAACTAATTACAATCTGAACACTTGTTGTTAATTTGATACTTTTGTTAAAAATGTGTTCAAACAATATACAGTGAATTTTAAGGTCTTGAAATGTCACTGATATTTCATTATGAAATCACGCAGGCACCCTGCATGCTCACAAATGTTTAAAATTATGAAACGTTATAAACGTGTCATGAAATTGACTTTTGTTTCAAATGTGTTAAAAACACCACATTGAATTTTAAGGCCTTGGAAAGTTGGATATTTCATTATTATCTCGATACTGTTGTGAGGCATTGAGAAGTCATTCGTTTTTCATGGAAATCCAATTAAGCATCATTCTTTGTTCAAACTATCAATTTGTTTTCAAGAAATGAACAGATATTTTTGTTTTTTTGTTTTGTTTAGGAGTTCTATTTTTCTCAAGCATCTTGTTTTCACTGATCGGATTTAACGAAGGTGCAGGCGTCAGGGTGGGCTTATGCGATGATAAGTTATTTAATTGTCAGTGTGGAACTACTCCCGGATATCCGTTTACAGTACAAGTTAAACAGTAAGTAGAATCACGTATTTTGAGTGTGACCAGTACATTAAAAAAAATTAAGTCTACATTCCCAAAACTTCATGTTCTCAGAGATTTCGATAATTTCTGAAATAATTAGAAAACGAATATTATTATTATTTTACTTAAATGTGAATAAAGATTGTTCACCTTTTTTTGGAATATTTCTGACAAATTGTAACGCCGTTTAATCATTTTAGTGGAATTTTTGAAGTGATTTCCATGCATTTCGATAATTATGGGAACGTTGATTGTAATCGAGTTTTGTTTAAAATAAAATGCAACCATAAATAATAGAAATAAATGGTTTTAAGTTAGTTTCTAAGTGTTTTGCAATGCGGCTGTTTGCAATTTTTTTTACAAAAACAACGTCAGAAATGTTCTTAAAATATTTTTGACAGATACGGGGATCAGTAATTTCGCGATAATCGAAATAGGGTTATTATTATTTTTTGAAAACTTTCTCGGATTTTGTTCGCCTTAAATGTCAATAAAAAGGATACGCTTTTTTTGCAAATATTTTTAAAAACTGTAACACGGATTAAAAACTGCTCTTTTTAAAGTGATTTTTTTCCTTAAATGTCAATAAAGATAGATAAGCTCTTTGCAAATCTTTTTGAAAAAACTAGAACACCAACTGTTAATTTGGATGGAATGTATTTAATAAATTTGCACATATTTTAATGTTTATGGGATCGCTGAGGGCAATGTGTTTCTGCAAAAATGGAAAATGCAACCACAAATGTTCTTAATTTTTTAAGTAAAAACGTACACAAATGGTCTTAAATTTTACAACGAAACAACAATGTTTCAACAAAAAATGTACACAAATGGTCCTCATTTTTTCAAGGCTTGCGAAATTAAATATGTTCACAAATGAACATATTTTTTTTTCAATTTTGTCAATTTTTTGTCTCCAATTTCTCGAATTATGACTATGCCTACAGGGTTTTGACGTCACTGAAGCCCATAAAAAATACTAAGGGAATTTTATAAAACTTATAGCTCCAATTTTGTTTTCGAATTTTTTAAAAAACGGGCTTATTTCGTGTATTTCAGGTGCACATATTTCTACAGATGGAAGCCAAACTGCAAGCCTTGCAACGACCTGAAGGAGGATGTCACTTGCGCCCTCTACAAACAGTGCCAGGAGTGTCAAGATGGTGTCAAACAATGTGTGACCTGCCCTAAAGGCAAATATGGATTGTGGTGCAATGGGGGTAAGTTGGACCTGAAATATTGCCTAATTCGAAAACCCAGGAAAAAATCCATTTAAAGGGATATTTTCCAAACTTACTCTGAATATTTTATCCCAGTAGTGCAGATTTCTAACAAAACTCCAGTGAATCGGTCATTTTTTAGTACATTTCTCAATGCATTTCTTAACACTCCCAATATATAATTTCAGTACTGCAGAATTCTAAACAACAGAAAAATCCAGTTTATTGGACTTTTATCAAATCTATTATCAATATTTGATTTAAATATTGAAAAATTCAAAAAATAAAAATCCTGGAATCAGACATTTTTTAAATTTTTTCTCATAATCTATCTTATTCTTGCTTAATTCTAAAAAAACAACAAAAATCAATTTAATCGGATTTATATCAAACCTACTCAGAATATTTGATTTCAAAATTGCATAATTTAAGAAAACCCTGTAAATCAGACAATTTTAAAAATTTTATTTCAATTTATGTCTGTACTGCATAATTCAGAAGAACGAAACAAAATCACCCTGCTGATCTACATTTTCAAATCAACTCTCACTATTTTATCGTAATATTGTTAATATTGCACATTAAAAATAAACAAAATTCATTTAATCGGGCTTTTATCAAACCTACTCTCAATATTTGATTTAAATATTGCATAATTCAAAAACTGAAAACATCCTGTTGATCAGGCACTTTTAAAAGTTGCTTTCCTTATTGTAGAATTCGATATTGCATAATTGAAAAAATAAGAAAAAGTAGTTAATCGGGCGTTTTTCCAATTTACCCTTATTTTTAGCTGTCTTTTTCTTTTTATCGTCTGAATTTTCACTGTTGCACACAACTGAAATGTCGGCTGAAAATTATCAGAAAACGTTTTTTCCTGGTTTCATCACCACTTTCGGGGAATAGAATATCCCTATTTGTTGTTTTTTCGCCAACTAAAAATGAACTCAACAGTTCCCTAAATTACGCCACAATTTTTCAATAAATTCGTCCGGCACTGGACATCTTACACACAAGAAAAATACGAATAATCTGAATAATTTGAAACGTTCTGAATGTGGCCAGTTTGTTTCCAAAATTTGCAATTTCTTCTTATCGAACAATCCCCCTAAATTTTAATGTTTTTGAATTGAACAAAATATTTAGAAATCTTATTGTATTTCGAACGTACTTGGCTAGCCATTGAAAATTCTCAAATTTCATCAAATATATTTGGGCCATTTAGCCTTGATTCCAGAATGGTAAATTTAGTTTTCAAATTTTTCTTTGGTAGGCTGTACAGTTTTTACTGAGCTTGCAATTGATTTGTCTGTAACCTCCTTTCCACTGCGTTTCAAGGTCATATTTAAGACCGTTTATGAGATATGAGATTGATCCTTTCTGAGAATTGGGTTGTTTTGATTTCATTAATGGGAAGCAGCCCAGGTCCGCATTTGGTTTGATTAGAGTGGAGTTGGCAAGTGTGTCACAAATTCATGTCACACGATAAATTGAATTTTGGAACTGCCAACTGACTTGACTAATTACGTTTTTAATGGCTTCTAGGCCTAATTAATATTTAATGGACAAAATGTTTATAAAAGGCTTCGATTTTGGACTACCCTTTAGTGGCATGATGTCAAGGTCTGATCGGTTCTGGCATAAGATACAAAATGTCTCCGAAATTTGGAAAAAAAGATCTATCTGAGAAGGTGTTTTATGAATATTAAAACACATGTTTATAGAATATTACCATTAAACTAAATACTAGTGAATGTTTGTAGAGAATTACGATACAACTAAGAATAATATTGCTGGAAATACTAGTAATTTAAAAGAATGTCAGATTAACTAGATTCTTTTGGCGTTATTTTTTGAAAAGAAAATATGCATTTATTAAAGAAATTTATGCTATGATGTTTGTAGGAAATTACGATAAAACTAAGAAAAACTGTTGGAAGTACGAGTAAATTTGAAAAATTGTCCGATTACGTCGATTCTTTTTGTGTTATTTTTTGACAAAAATATTGCACTTAAGAGGAAGCATGCCAAAAAAAATTGGTATACATTGCATTAAGTGATATTTGTAGAACATTACGATAAAACTAATACAGATATTGCTGGATGGAAACTGTACCAGAAACTTGAAGAAAATGATATTTTATTGATATTCCAAAAAATCTTTACTGTTATTATTTTAGATTGCCAATGCCAAAATGAGGGGGTGTGCAACCCTGTCGATGGCACTTGCACCTGCCCTCCAGGCTTCGTTGGCAAATTCTGCCAAACCCGGCATGGTTAGTAGCATTTCTATTTTGGAAATTTTTAATCTAGAATACGTTCTAAAATGACTTGTTCTTATCAAAAACCATTAGCATCCCAGTGTTCGGTTCTGGAAACTGTGGCCAACCTGAAGTGGCTGAACAGTGAAAGCACCAATGTGGGAACAGTAACTACTGCCATGTGTGATCAGGGGTATGCCCTCATGGGCACCAAAACTAGGTCCTGCACCACCGAAGGGACCTGGACAGGGAAGCCCCCCGTATGTGGTAAGTTTTTTCATTTTTTTTAAAGTAGCTTAACAGATATGTATTTTGAAATTTTTATAATTATGTAATTGATATTTTCAGAAATAATATTGGCTTAATTATTGATCAGAAATAGTGATTCTTAAGTGTATAAGATGTTAATTAAATTTTGCTTAAAGGTTTCAATGCTGTAGGCAAAAGGTGCTAAAGACCAAAGTCCAGAAATTGCAATATTTAAGTGTATTTTCCGCAATTGATTTTCAGCATATTAGAGGCAATGAAGTGGAAATGCTGTTATGAAAAATCTTATCGAGAAATTTTCAAAAATTAAAAACGTTATTGATTTATTTTTCGTTTTTTGGTAAACGTTGTTTAAAAATACTACCGGGAATAATGAATTTCCTATTTTCTGCTAAATTATCCTAAATTTACCTATTTTTTAGGAAACCATACTATATTTCCTACATTTTCCTCATTTTAAGAAGTCATCGTTTACGTTTTCTTATATTGTGATAAATTGTAGGTACCGATCCTTCGTGTATTTCCTATATTTTTTCTTTGAAAATTGGCTGGAATATATGGATCTGATGTTTTATTTGATTTGATTATTATGTTTGGAATGTTTGGAAAAATTGGAATGTTTTCAACATGTGCACTAAGTCTCACACAATTCCAGAGCCCATCTGCAAGTTCCCGAACCTGGGTCCTCACCTTCAGACCAAACTGAACCCAGGGCTGGCGTCCATGCTGCTGGATGCAGACAACAAGGAGGTGGTGAAGGAGATCAGCTTCAGCTGTGACCTCGGCTACACACTCATGGGCCCCCACCGGATCCAGTGCCTGCCCAGCGGGACCTGGGACCAGGAGTCTCCCTCCTGCAAGCCCAAGATCATCTGCCCGGATCCAGGAACGCCCAAGAACGGCACTCGGCTGGTGTCGGACGCCGTGGACGGAGCCTTTGCGCCCGGCACCCAGATCAGCTTTCAGTGCCAGAATGACTACTTCCTGGACGGAGAAAGAGTGCTCATCTGCACCACCACCGGCAAGTGGTCTGCTGGCCTTCCCAAATGCTCACCAGGTAAACCTCCAAAATTCTAAAACCCAGGTGGAAAACTTGAGCATATCAATATGTGGGATTATGTATGCCATGCCTGACCAAGCATGGCTCACATGCCGCCATGTTTAAGACATTTCGAATTTTCCCATATATGGATATGTATAGACATATATGGCCATAACGGTTCATTTGTGGCCAATGTCGGACTTATGCATATTTGGAATATATGGAAATGTTAGGTCAGATATGGATATGAATAGACAGACATGTATATAGCCATATAGATCCATTTGTGGCGAATTTCTGACTTTGCATATATGGGATACATGGATATATGTGATCAAATATGGTTTTGAATGGACGTATGAAGGTCCATTTGTGGCCAAGTTAGGATTTATCCATACGTGGAAAAAGTTGTATAGGTCCCATGTCCATTTATACTCCTAGTTCTTCTTGAAGCATCACACAAATTATTTTCCTCGAATATGGCACCTACATGGACAAATGACTTGATACGGTCACAAATGGACATATATGGCCATAATCAACTTTTCCACCTGGAATTTCTCGTCGCTTCTCAGTTTTGCAAATAATCACTTTTATTTCTTCTTTCGAATATGATATTTTCAGTCACCGGATGTCCAGATCCAGTGATACCTAGTAACGGCAAGGTGGAAATAACCAAGCCGATCATGGCAAGCACGGCCAAGCCGGTCACCGGGATTGTGTGAGTAATTCCACTGGGGTGTGCCAAATTAATTTTGACTGGTGATTTGAGAATTTTGGAATAAATCATAGTTATGCAATTTGTTTAAATTAAAAAGGCCATTTTTCAAAATTTGGCAATGTGAAATCAATGACAGTTCATGTTCTGGGATGAAATAAAATTTGTTTTGATAAAAATTGTTAGCTTAAGTGATTTTGGGTAATAAATCCAATTAACCAATATATGTTTTGGTTAAAAAATTATGAATACGAATTTAATTAAAAACATTTTCATCTAAACGCATGATGTATCACATTTGATACAAAAACAAAAAGTAAAAATATGAATAAGGTAGTAATAAGCTAAATTAGTTTGGGTTTACTCATTAAAAAGTTTATGAAAAACGATCTCTAAGTGTTACACTCAGTGTTAAATAGAATATTGGCTACTGGGGATTTATTAGCGAAATTCACTTACGCAAGCAGGTTTTTCAGAACAAGTTTTGCTTAATGCTAGACTATCATACGCGTTGATTCCACAATGCCAAATTCTGAAAAAAATAGTGTTTTTGATGATGATAAAACAAAAAGTTTTTCAACAAACGTTGTTTGTCTGGACATAACCATGGTTTTCATTCCCATTAAGACTTTCCTGAAAAATTTGAAGGTTTACTTGGCTGGTTTTCTGACTTCTCAAAGATTTTCCAAGAAAGCTTTTGTACCAGTTATTTTTTTTAAAGTTTAAGGTTCCCACGGACCCGTTGAACCTAAAATTGTCAAGGAATCCTTTTTGTAGCAGAGTTCATTTGAACGGTTTCATAGGTAATGATCTGGAACCTTTGTAGGTAAATGAGCAATGTTATCACCTAGGTCTTAGGGCCACTTACTTACTGCCCACTTTCAACTAAAGAAAAACATTAAAATAAAATATTCGTAATTAGCAAATATCATTTCTGTATTTTATATGCAAACATTTTTAAGATGGGGCAATTTTTCCAAAAATCTGCAAATGTCAGGAAAGATGTAAATTTCATTTTAGTGTTACCGATAATACGACAAGCATTTCTCGGAAACTTCAAATTGGCTCTTGCAGGTCTCGCATCGGACTTCCGGCCAAACTGAAATTTCGCTGGCGGAGAGCGGAACCTCCACCCGGCTACTCGAGTGTGAACTCGCGAGCACTCTACACATGCCAGTCTGTGTATTACCGGCTCCAGGGTCCAGCCACCAGGGTCTGTTTGCCCAATGGCCAGTGGGGTGGCAAGGAGCCTCGCTGCGAAGCGGTCTGTGGGCAAGCAGGCGAGCCGAAGAGGCCCTCCATCATCAATGGAACGGCATCGGGCTTTGGCAAGTGGCCGTGGCAGGCAGCCATCGGCTTCAGGGAGGCCAAGACGGATGCCTGGGAAGTGTCGTGCGGGGGCAGCCTCATCTCAGAGTCGATGGTCATCACCGCTGCCCACTGTGTCACCCTCAAGACGTCCTCGGAGACCTTCCCGCTGCAGAACTTTCGGGTGTATCTTGGCAAGCAGTTCCGGTACGACGACATGGACGATGCCGGAGTCCGCTCCTTTGGGGTTAGATAATAGCCTTAGTATTTAAGCCAACTTAAAAGTGACATCGTGCGTGTTTTGAAAATGTATCCCAGAATGACATAAAAATGACATCCTTCGCCGGACATCTCGGGACGCGTCCCAAAACCAATAAAAATGGCGTCTTTTCTGGTCATTTATCGATATCTTCCAAAATACGTCTTAGAATGGCCTAAAATAATGCCCCATTTTTGTAATTATGGGACTTGTTCCAAAATGCGTCCCATAAATAAAAATGACATCCCATATATGATTTTTCAAACGTTTCCTTAAAAGCTGTTAATAGTGACATAAAATTGATGTCCTATTCATGTCCAAAATGACGTCCCAAAATGACGTCCATTTTTAGTCATTTTAGGATGGGTCCTAAAATAATATAATGACATCCCATATTTGACATTTTACAATGCCTCTCAAAATGACATAAAAAGGACGTCCCATTTTTGTCCTTGTGAGACACGGTCCTAAAAGGGTCTCATGAATGTCTTTGTTATGAAATCCTATGTGGGACAAAAAGGCATCCTCAGGACGTGATGACAGGAGTTGGGCGTATAATGGATTGAGGAATGCGTCGCGGATATCGTTCTGTCTGCAAAGATCCGATCTTTACCATCTTGCAGGTGGAGTCCATTGTGGTGCACCCGAACTTCCACCCCAGAAGCTTGGACTCTGATGTGGCACTGATCAAGCTGAAGAGCCGGGTGCAGTTCAACAGCCGCATCCAGCCAGTGTGTCTTCCGGCGGCCACCGAGGATTGGGAGAGGGACCTGCCAGAGGGCCAGATAGGTGTGGTGACAGGATGGGGCATCATCGAGGACGGTTTTCCATCAGATTTGCTTCTTGAAGCAAACCTACCCATTGTCAAGCGGCAGAAGTGTGAGGATGGATACCGCAGCATAAACATGTCGGTCACGCTGACCACGAACATGTTCTGCGCTGGACTAGCGGAAGGTTAGTTCCGGGAAACACTAATTCAAAACCACAAAATATTTCAATTCCATTCAAGTCAGTGCTTGGAAATGTTTTTGAAAAGTCGAGGAGATATCAAATTTTCATGCAGAAGTCAGGGTGTGGGTAAGAGTTGGTTGGATACAAGATGAAACAGGATAAACAGCAACAGCATTTAATTGACTGGCAAACAGGTAGTTCCACAAAAGGCTTCTGGCCATATATGGTCAAAACATTGTCATATATAACTCATACATGGTTAAGTATGGCATATCTGATTTCACTCTTCAATTCAGAGCCCGCACTGCATTTACGAAACACGGCCATACATGTTCATAAATGACCATACAAGTTCATGTACATGTATAGTTAGACCGGAAAGCGGCCACAAATGAACCTAAATTGCCATATATAGTCTTATGCATTGTCCGATATGGCTCATACATGGTTAGGTATGGCATAGCCAACCCCATATATGCCCATTCTCAACATTTCCACTCCGGCAACATCATTGCCAGTTGCTAAATTGAATTTATTGTGGCAAATGGCGTTGGTAAGATATTGTCCAAGAATTCAAAGCTAAATTTTAGTTCTTTTGTATTTTTTCAGGAGGCATCGGGACCTGCAAGGGCGACTCCGGTGGACCTTTCGTTGTCAAAAACGTGACCGGTAACACCGAGAGTTACTTCTTGGAGGGACTCACAAGCTGGGGAGGCTCTAAGACGTGTGCCACGGCTAACCAATACAGCGGCTTCTTGAAAATTGCTAATTTCGTTAGTTGGATTGACCAATATCTGTGAGATTGAGTTGTGGTGCGCGGTTGATAAATAGCATGATTACTGTGATGGACTTTCTTTTGAATGTCTATCTCCACGGGTGCTTTTTATAAGTTTATTCACATAAAGGGTGAATGTGCCGTCAATGGATGCAAAGCATTCTGCAAAAAGAGTTTTTGACTGACATGTGCTAATTTCTTTTTGATAGTCTTGTATCAAGTGATATCCAAGAACTGATTGGCTCTCACGAAATATTGTTTTGATTTTTTTTTTACTGTAGAGATGTTTGTAGTTGAAACCGATTACATCGGTGTTATTCATGGATGGTTTTGTAAAGTTTTTTTAAAAAAAAACTAAGTCCTCAGCTTCCATTTAATTAGTTTATAAACAAATATTCATGGAGATGTGGACTCAAACATTTTAATTGCATCTATGAATTCTCTATCCATTATTGAAGTTTCAATATTATTTTGATAAAATAACTGAAAACTTTGTGTCATGTATGTTAAGATTGTGTAAGTGCTCGTGTCGATTTAGATGGACTTGTACTTTATTTTATGTAAAAAATATTGCGATTTCGGTTATTTTGTTTGGGCAGTTTATGACGTCATTTTTGGGGCTGTTGGTACTTGCGATGTGTCAAACGCTATCAAAAGTCGCCGAACCGATTTATTTTTAAAATTATAGCATTTTTGTAAAGATTTTTCTGATGTTTTAAACTAATATAATCTCCGCTATGTACATGTACAGTATGACCATGCGATGTATCGAACGTGATGAACCCATTTCAAACTTGTGTTTAAGTCGACCCAAAATGATGCCCACTTTGCACACAATTTAGACATATTTGATTAAAATACTTGTTATAACTTGATTGTTTTTCCTGAAAATTATTGCAAACACGTATCAGTATTTAGGTTTGGAAATTTAAAAAACAACATGTTTGTGAAGATTTTGTAAAGATGTATCGAACGCGATGAAAAGTTATGGAACCGAAATGTTATTTTGCATGCAGTACTTATCACAATTGCTACATAGTTTGAGAGTAGAATTGTCGTCTATTAGGGGTCGAAGTTAATTTTGATAGCTTTTCAAAATTAGTGGACAGCCAAATAAATTTAACAATTATAATAATCTTTTACAGCGAAAATCTGCACTTTTGTATGCTTTCAGGCTTAATAGGTGTGTGCTTGTTTGAATAATTTCCAGCGATCTTCATTGAGTACCTCACACTATAGTCTGTCCATACGGACTAATAGAATGCAAGAGTCGGTTTGCGATTAACTATGCCAGTCCAATAACTCAGTTGCCATCTGTTGGCTTACCTATGCTGGAATGCATAATCGATAAGCCATATAGTTTTCATTGGTTAGAGCTCTGTTCGATTCTAGTTTAGCACAGAAAGAGCAACATGATCTCGTTGAATTGACAAACTTTACGTTTATGTTTTCAGCATTTACTAAGCGTTAGTGTTTAATCCAAAGCATTTTGTAATTGAAATTATCAAATTTAGTTAACTGAATTGTCCGCTTCTGCACGTCTACATCACGATTGACCTTATGCCACGTGATTTCATGTACATGCGCTCCTCTAGGCAGTATTCCTAATTTGGAATTTTTTTTAGTTCTATTTAGTTTGATATACATATTATATAAATTTTTATTGTTTAGACAAATGTTTCGGGAATTTCCATGGGCTTTTTTTTAAATTTCCATTCGAAGACCAGGGCCGTCGATTCGGTCGGGATTTGCATGCGTTATATAGGGATATTTAGCTAAGTTACAGCATTGCATTTCACAAAAGCTTTCTTTATTAAAGCCCTGATTGCACAGCATTCTTTAACATTTGACCTTGTTTTATGGAAGTTTTTCAATATGCGCAGCGGTCAAACAGCTGTAGGCTCTACTAACGCATCTGGACCACAAAAATGCTGCCAGCTTATTTTAAGTCAGGGTAGGATTAAGTCTTAAGTTAAGTTTCAACACAAAATGGCTAAGCAGCAGGCAAAGAGATGGACATATTAACCTCTAAGGTAAGTGGACGTTTTATTTCTAGGGGGTATTAAATTTGGTTTGGCCAAATGTCACTTAGGCCTACATTATGGTTGAAAGGAGGCATTTTGTCAATGTTTGGGTACATCAATTGTTTTTTGATACCGTTATCATGCTATGTCAATTTTTAACGCTCCTAATTAGTTAACCTAACGGTAATTAACACAATACGTTGCACATGATTAAAATGTTTTCAGCAATCACCAAGTGTTGGTGCTTAATAGGGTACCTAGTTGCCCTAGGTAGAGCGCTCTAGTGGTCGCAAATCGTAACCCTAGCTAGAATGCTCAAAGTCCATGCCTCGAAAGCCTGGAGTACTATGTAAACAGTGACATAGCACCCTAGCTAGATTGCTCTATCTGCAATTGTAGCCCTTTTAACATCAATTTTTCTATCTATGTTGAATTTGTTTGTGTATTGCTTTTAAGTTAACTTTTTAGAAGGTTTGTTAAACGTTCGTTTATATCAGCATTTTATTAGTTATAAATAATTGTGGATTGGGGTTCTCTGACTCTATACTGAAGCCCTAGATGGGTTGGAGTTGACTGTGCTCTTCATTCATTTGATTTTACATTTCATGTGCATTTCCTAAATGCAAAATTAGCATCATTCCATTGGTGCATTTATGCCAAAGTGTACGTAGTGTGATCGGTTCTAGACATTGCCCTAGAAATTGATCCATTCCGGGCTATTGTCATCAAAACAGCCTGGTCTGAACGTGATCACATTAAGCAGTACCCACTGCACTGTAATATACTGATTCAACAAGACTCTGTAAAGCCTAAACTTGTCTGTTTAATTAATTCCAGGAAATCATTTGAAATTTTGAGGTATGAAGTGATAAACAAGTGGCCGATTGGCTTATTTGAAATGTTATTTTTAATTTTTTGTAGCTGAAACCAATTATATCAGTGCTATTTGCGGATGGTTTTATAAAGTTTTTAAAAAACTTAGTCTCAGTTTTTATTGAATAAGTTTTTAACAAATATTGCAGGAGATATGGACTCAAACATTTCAATTGCTTCTATGAATTCTCTGTCCATTACTAATGTTTATAGATTATTTTGATACAATGGCTCAAAACTGTCTATCTTTGTTAAGATAGTGTAAGTACTTGTGTCGATTTAGATGGATTTGCAATTGATTTATTGCTATGATTTTAAATTAAATCACACTTTCTAATTTATAAATGTTGATTTTAATTGCAATTGCACAATAATACAAATATGCAGAAATGGTTTACAATCGATTCTTCCATTACAAAAATCTACTCTCGTTGTAAGCCCGCCGGTTAACATAGTTATGCATTTACTCATACATGTATCTTGATGTTACTTGTGCCCTTAAATTTAAATAATTTTCCGGTTGTAACTGCAATCGTTGTTGAAGATCACGTTCCGATGCGTATTGAGCACTGCGTACTCAAGGATCATTGGAAAATGATCTCGCCATTGGATGATAAAAAGGGGGAAATGCGTATTGCACATAGTTTGGCCTTTCCTGGTATCTTGCCGTTACTTGTGCCCGGAGCCCGGACAAATAATTTCCGGGTTGTAACGGAAAGCGTTGTTGTGGATCACGTCCATATGCGTATTGAGCACTTCGTACTGTAGGATCATTGGAAAATGGTCTCGCCGCAGGATGATAAAAAGGAAGATCTGCGTATTGCGCATAGTTTGGCATTTCCTGATATCTTGCCGTTACTGGTGCCCGGAACCCGGGCAAATAATTTCCGGGTTGTAACGGAGTGCGTTGTTGTGGATCGCGTCCCGATGCGTGTTGAGCACTGCGCACAGGAGGACTAATGCAAAATGATGGTGCCAGAGGATCGAGATGGGAAACTTCGTTGTTTGGATTAATTTTCTTCAATTGCATTTTTTCGAAATTGTTGGTTTTTTTGACTCCATTCAGCGCCAAATACTTCAATCGTTTCGTCGAATTAATGCCGTTGCAATCCATTAGAAACTAAAAATTACGGAATAACAAGAAACAATTTTAAAGATTCATAGAGCACATAACCTTGCACTGTATAAAAAATTATACAAATGTGCTCAATTTAGCGAATTACACTTAAACGAACAATTTACTTAATTCAATCAAACAAATAAATTATCAATTCTAGATGAAACTGGATGCTCAGGTTCCCCACATTGAGACGTGCTAAATAGAGGTTGACAATCATGCGCCCATACACCTCAAAAACCAATTGGCCGGTTACAGAAAACAAGAGAGTTAAAAAGTTCCGTTATATTAAAGCACCGTATAAAGATGTATGGGTGTACGTGAAATTTGTCAACAAAGTGTTCATAGGAAAACACGTGGTTAGTTGTTTTGACTAAACTCGACCAGGTGAAGCATTTTTTGACTTCAATTTGTTAAAAGTTATAATTTACTTGCCTAATGTTGAACTTTGTGCGACTTGAAGTTGCGGAAGATTCGGATGAATCCTAAACTGATGATTCTTTGGAATTTGCCGGTCTCAACAAGACAACTACCGAACTGATATTGAACCAAAGTTTAACCAAACGTGGCATTTATCCAGAGGTCCCACTATGGCCAATTGAAGGCACCCAATCAGAGGAGAGTAGGGACACTTCACATGACCCAGTCAACTAAACGTAAACTCCTTTACTCGAATGTGGGTCATTCTTGGTCTAATCTTGCTCTATTGTTCAGAAGATAAACCCCTTTAGAATGCAATGCATTAACCACATAGTTTATAACAATAGAAGGACTTAAATAGAGAAAATGGCAATCGGTGGGACCGTGTAAAACTAATTAATCCTAGCAATAGACATCGATCAAATAACATTTATCTTCCACGCAAAATGTTTTTGTTTTGCTTAGTGCGTCCTTTTCGTATATGAATACGATAATTAATATTACACCTAGGTATACAAACTATAATTTCAGTAAAAATATTACTATTACTATGAATAAGCATTCGAATTCTGTATATTTATATAACATTTATCTTTAACTATCAATAACACAATGGTTCTTACCGTATCCACAATCTTATTTCCGTGAATTTATAAAGTAAAATTGTATACTTGTACAATCTGCATTATTATGTAAAGGGGATCACCAAAAATATTTATTTATGTATTAAAATTCATTTAATAATTTGTTAATAAATATTGTTTGCTGTTTAGATGAAATATTAACATCAAGCAGTAAACGTTGTTCATAGTTTCAAAGTCAAATTTTGCTATTAAAACCCAAACGTATATAACCTAAGAATTTTGTATTTGTAATGTACACGTATACTTTAGTCTAGTCTATCGTTTCTTGCAGTTAGAATAGTAAAAAAATAAAACATAAAACACGTGTAAAAACATAACAACAAAAAAATACTGTTTGAAATTAAAAAGTTTATACTGCAAGCAAAAACAAGTCAGCTTGGTCAACTTTTAGGAGTCACTTTTATGGATAAAGTACGGATTTTGTGTCGTTGCTTATTTCGTGGGGACATTTACTCATTGAATGCCAATCACCTAAAATGCTCCAAATCTCTAGACCTATCAGAGTTAAACGAAAAAACCATTCTAAATTAGACTTTTTGACCATTTTTAGAGAAATCTTAGATCTAATGTTGCAAGATAATGTTGAAAATAGCCCGATCCCATGCACCTATGAATTCGGACTTACTTACCAAAATATTATATTAAAATCAAGTATGGCCTGGATTTTTTCCTTGGAAGCAAATCGCCCACAGGAAGTTACCTCTGCTTATAAAGGTTAAGGTTTCCTCTATGCACAAATATATTTTTCCTGCACAGAGTATGGAAATATTTTATGAAACATTTACCTATTTAATTAACTTCCTTTCAAAGAAATATTGACAACATTCCTAAAATAATTTTGAGTATGTTTCTAAGCTCTGCAATGCGCATACCTTTCAATTTTT
>JAQIXS010003618.1:0-17553 GCA_034700785.1 Rossiulus vilnensis | reverse complement strand
AAATAAAATACCTTTCCATGCAAAATAGCGACCCGTTCGAGCCAACTCGAAAATGACGTAAACTGCACCTTAGCCAACATGGTTTCTGCAAACATGTTTCCTGAAAATGTTTCCTCGGAAACATGTTTGTAGGTGTGGACGGGGCTTAAGGTATGTGCTGTGACAACGTTAAAAGACGGAAAAGAACAATGAAACAATGTTACCGATATAGTATTAAGGCTCTTCTTATTTTCTATAATATAGATTTCCGTACGTTTATACCGTAGTAATTGACAACTTCCAAAATTCCTATTCAGTTTCGTGCGGTACTGTCAAGCAATTTAAAATTGCCGCAAGATTCAGTAATGACAACGCGAGTCGCGCAGCAGCTTAAAAACAATTTACAATTCATTCAACTTACCAATTCCTTTGCTTCTGATAAATTGACAATCCAAATAAACACTAACATTACATTTCAATTTCACGCTGAACTTGGAGATTTGGAATTTGGAACGTTTACATAACGCGCAGCACGAACGATTGAGCGACCCCCTGGTGGCAACGGGAAACAGTCAACGACGCTCTAGAAAAAACCCGTTATTGCAATGCAAGATCCTGCCTACCACATCAACAATGATTGTCGAAATTAGGAGTGTTCTAGTTGAAAGGCGTGAAATGTCCCTTATATGCCACAAGGCACAAAACAATTCGTCTGAACTTTGAATTCAATGGCTGTTGACGTGTCGTCGGCTGTCATTGGAATTATTCTTATATTTGTAGTGTTATTTATCCTGGTAAGTATTTTGACGAAGTTTAAGAATAGTTTGCTTGTCTTACTACCTCATTATTTGGTGATTACTTCGTCCTGGGTGCCTGGCGGCGTATTGAAACACCTCATTGCCAGCTGTTGCAAACCCTTGACCCCAAATGCTCTTCCTTAGCCATCCCAAATTACGGTGTTTGTGAAGTTTGATGAATTTTTAACTTCAAGGGCATAGTGTCCGTCTACCTGACCACCTCGTCGAGCCCTGACAACCGCACCTATGAAGCAGAAAAGACGTACAAAGATCCCAACAATGACAACATCCTGCTTCCATTCCCTAGCCTGCAGGAGAAGGGATCGTGTGACTTAACAGTTGTTATTCCTGCATTTGATGAACAAACCAGGTGTAAGTTTAATTAAAACTGGGTACTTCTGAAACCATTCATCGTCGATAACTAGGCTAAAAATACAGGACATGCCGTTCAATTGAAGTTGAACATACCTGAATTCCTTAGGAAGATTTATGGCAGCCAGATTCACTTTTGAAACTATACAATTCGAAAAATACGGTAGAGGACTACCACTTCTAAATGAGATAAAATAAATATCTTTGTTTCTGACCATCTTCGCAGTGCCCCCGATGCTGGACGAATGCTTAGAATTTCTAGAAGACAGACAGGTTAGACATCATCTCGGTTAATTTGTACACGCCTGATGAAGGATAATGCATGCACATTGGGTCGAGATCCACTCCGTGTGACGGTCTCACGCAGTTGAACCTTTCAGAAGACGCAGGCTGCATTCACCTACGAACTGATTATCGTCGACGATGGGAGTCGGGACAAAACAACGGAGGTGGGCTTACGTTACAGCAAAAAATATGGAGTGGAAAAAGTGAGAGTTCTTACGCTAACGCAGAATCGTGGGAAGGGCGGTGCTGTTCGGTTGGTTAGTACGCTTCCATTATATTTTGTTTGTTATAAAAAAAATACTAAGTTATAAAGTATTTGCAGTCTTGATACGTTCTTATTGTTCCAGGGTATGATGAGAAGCCGAGGACGAAATTTGTTATTTGCCGATGCCGATGGCGCAACTACATTCGAGGACTTGCAGAAGCTCGAAACCAACTTACGAGAACTGATGAAGGATCCAGAAGTAATTGAAACGAGATTTTTTAAAGTTATTTTCACTGAAAATAACACTTGACCTCTCGTACGTGCAAGGCTTGGTCATAATGTTAGCATCATGTCCAAGAAGTTTTAAATTCTGCTATTTTTGACATTTAAATGTAGAATTAATACTAAAGTATTTCCTGCAAAGAAAGCAAAAACAATAAGCACTAACATAAGCTATATTTCGTAATTTGAGTGCTGTTATTAACGGCCATAAAATATAAAATTTAACCACGTGAATTTACTTCTTGCATATACACCAAATTCGTAGTTTTGCCTAAATTTGTTTTGAAAAACAAATGTAAGAAAACTAAGAACTTGGTGCGTACAAAAGAATTATGGTCGTTAATGAAAACACTCAAATGCCAAAATATGGCTGACGTTAAGGCTCAGTATTTCTGCAACTCCAATCTGTACGGACAATGAAGAAAAATTGACAAGTTTTTACTTTTTTTTCCCCCGCTAGAACGAACTGGCAATAGTTGTCGGCTCAAGAGCCCATCTGGAAAAAGACGCAATTGCAACCCGGTCCTTTTTCCGCACCATTCTGATGCACGGTTTTCATTTTTTGGTGTGGTCGCTGTGCGTCCGCACCATTAGAGATACCCAGTGCGGGTTTAAGCTGCTTACCAGAGAAGCCGCTCGAGTCTGCTTTCCCAATCTGCACATTCATAGATGGTAAGTTCCATTCGTTGCCGTCCTCGATTTCACGTTCGTCGCACTAAAGCGCATGTTGATCCACAGGGCCTTCGACGTGGAGTTATTATACATTGCCGAGTATTTAAAGATTCCAATCCACGAAGTGTCGGTCAGGTGGACTGAAAAAGAAGGTAAGGAGGTTGCGGTCAAATAGAGTCTGGAATTAAATTTAAAAATGAAACTGACTTTCGCATTGTCAGGCTCAAAGCTCGTTCCTTTTTGGAGTTGGCTACAAATGGGTCGGGATTTAACGCTGTTGTGGCTTCGCTATCAAATTGGTGCCTGGCACATAGATGTCAAGCGGAAGATGGATTAAGTTTCTGGAGGATGAACCCACATTTGGCTAGTTGGATATTTCAACTCGCTGTAATATTATCTCAAAGTCTGCAATTTTTTTAAGACACGTAGTAACGTACAAGGTCTCTTGTAACTAAGTCTTTAAATAAAAGTCAATGTTTATGAGAAGCTTGGTTATATCATATTATGGCTATATCGCAGCATCTAAAAAACACAAAATAGCGTCCTGACAATTATCATGACTGGTGTTTAAAATACCTAAAAAGAACAAAAAGCGCTTGTGAGAATGTCCCGTTAACGCTGGGATTAAACAAATTCGAGCTGTTATGGTTGCAAAACAAAGTACTGGTATTGTTCTAACGTTTACGCTCTTAGTTTAGTTTCGACTAATATTTGGAGTAATATTCGCTAAGAAATCCTAACAAGCCACGTTTAATAGCCACCTTGTCTATAACCAAACACCGATGTTACACCAGAATATGAATGTGTGGAATGATGCAATTTCAGAAATGGTGATAATAAATCTCTACTAAAATTTATTTCAAGTAATATCATTCGGGTTCGAAATATTATGCGCGTGGTCCTTCGATTGGGTATTCGTGCGATGCTGCTTACACCACAGTCTCTTGTTCGGTGTGTTCGGAGGCGATGATCTCCCACCTCTTCCACGTCTCCTGTGGCCACTGTACATTACCTGAAGACCTCCGCTGGGAGCTGGGCTCCTGCTTTGGTGCTTCGGGTTGCATCTGAGAGGCACTTGGCACTTTCGGAGCCGTGTCTTCTCCGGCTCTGGTAACCTGGCCGACAATCTGTGGTAGATCGCGGCTCCTCCTAAACCTGGTTGTGTGGATGGCCGAAGCCGATGCGGACGTCGTGAGTGGGGCCATCTCCGGGGTGCCGGAACCAGACCTCTGCCTGGCACGAGCCACTGCAGAAGTGGCCGCAGCCGACGAAACCGCTCCCGGTTCCGTTCCGTTCCCCGTCTTTGGGAAGAACGGGGATGACCGGTGTCGCTTGTCGAGGTAGCGTCCCCTGCCAGTGGCTGCCGCAGTCGCGTTCTGGATCTCCGGAGAATCCAGCTGGTGGTCTTCAATGAACGGGATGTCCGTGTCTCTGCCCTGGCCGAAGGCGATGGCCGGCCCTGTCTGGCTGCGGGACAACGGCACCTTGAGCGTGAGCGAGGCAGAGATCACCGTGCTCTCGATGTCGGGTGTGCTAAGGCGCCGTTCGCTGACTGATGGCACGTGCAGGTGCTCCTTGCGGATGTCCACCACCGACACCTGCTGACCTTCAGATCCCCCATGGAGGTTCTCCTGGAACATCAGGGGCCTCGATCGGCTCCTGGCGTCCCTGGCGTCCTTGGCGTCCCTCCAGCCCTTAAGCGAAGACGACTTGTAGTCAGAGGATGCGCTGCCGTCGGACTCCCCACTGTCCTTCTTCACGATCTTTTCCTTTTTCACTTTCTTGTGGGACGAAGATCCACCCTCTTTCTTACAAGTGCCGATTACGGCTCCACCGGTCTTGTCACCCTTCTTGCGGAACCATCGGCTGCCCTCATCGGCCTTCGAAGTGGAGTCTTCGGCTGTGGACCTGTTCTGCGCTTCCTTGCCCGCGTCCTCTCCCCTCACGGCGCTCTTGTCCCTGCGCCGGAACAACCGTGAGGCGACAGACTCCGTCTTGGCGTAAACGTCCCGGCCCAGCGAGCTCCCCCTGTCAGTCCTGCGGTCGACGTTGAGCGACTCGGTGCTGCCCCGCACCTGCTTCGTAATCTCATCCGGGAGGCTCTCCGTCTGCGAGAGCGTCCGATCCCAGGAGCGAACGCCTCCTGTTGGTCCTTCGGCGTGGACACTGATGACCAGAGGCGCCGACACCTCCATGGTGATGTCGATCGGTAGGTGGCTGACTGAGGCCGTCTCGCTGCACGCGCTGCTGCCCGTGTCAGCATCCACATCCATTCTAAAAAGAAGCATAAGGCTGATCATTCACACTTCAATTCAGTACCAACCCTGTAAGGATTCCAAATGGGGCAGCATTATCAACCCTGGACAAGTATAAGGCGTTGATAAGCCAAGCCAGTAATTTTTAGTTATATAAGTGGTGTATGTGGAGCTGATCAGGTGGGGCCGGTACCAAAGCCCGATACTCTGGTAACAGCCTTTGAACATTTCCTTTTATAAGCAAGATCGGACACAGACACAATACTCGTTTTTTCACCCAACAAATATACCAGCAGTGCTGCACTTACTCTAAATTTGGAAGCCGTGCTAAAAGCAGCCGGCCGAGAACTTCTGGGTTGTCCCTTAGGAGCCTGTGATAGACTTCGTCCAAAAGTGCGGCACTGACCTAAACAGCACACATAATTTAAATGAAATTTACTGGTTAGAGGCAATTAAGGGCTGCCGGCAGAGAAAATGCACTGGGATGCGCTAACCTCGAAAATCTCCTTGTGGCAGTCGATCATCATCCGGACTACTTTAATGACTTCGATGCGCTCGTCAGCTCTTTTTGTACTTTCCACTTGGAATTCGGAACCTTGCGAGAGGCCGGATTTGGCCATGTGTAAGATGTTGGGACCGAACAAAGTTGCCAGGTTGTTGGCGTCCATTTTGTTACCCGCAACCTGATCGGAAGAATGAAAGTTAGTTCAAGTGCACGCAGTTCTCAAGAAATATTCGAAATGTTGCTGTTTGGATTTATTAGTTATTAATTTAATGGGTGCCTCAATTATTTCGTTATTTTGTTTGTTTCCAAATATTAGTTGAAATTTGATCATTTAATATTTTTCATGTATAATTTAGTTTAGTTAATGAATTCGAAAAGAATTGTATTGGAAAAATTAGAAAAATGTTTTAGAAATTCTTTTGCAACCGTAACAGACAGCGTCGCTTACCCACTGGCCATTCTCTTCTCGGTGGTCCACGGCGTTTGCGGCAACCTTTGCCAGGAACTTCAGCAATGCCCACAGAGTGTCCCGATTGACCACTGGAAGTAGCTGAACCAGATATCTCAAGGCATCCAATTGCTGACGCCGATTGCGGATCCCTGCAGAGAGAAAGAATTAAGGCGTGAAGAGAGAAAGCCTAAAAAAATTCAACAATCACTAAGAATACCTCGCTTACTTTGCGTTCCGACAAATGCCGGGTAGAGATCCCTCGTCAGCAGAGGTTCCGGCAAGTCCCTGAAAAACTCTTTGAGAAGGGTGGCCACGTCGTGAGGGCAGTGCTCCTGGTTCAACTGGATTTCCTTTCCACTGTCAAAATCCTCCCTAAGCTAATCGTTTAATTGCATAGTTTAAAAAATACCGATGTTAGAAAAAAACAATTTGCAGTTGACGTTACCGAGCTTACCTGGCGAACTCGCTTTTTAGAGCTGCTCACTCGAAAAATGCCAAGCCGATGCAACCCTGAGGAAGACGTAACGGTAAAATTTCAGTCAATTCAATTTTCAATTCAACTCGGTACCCTACTGTCGGCAAAGATTTGCCAGGTGGTTAGGGGATTTAATCCATCAACACATGGTATTTTTTTAAATTATCATTCAACTTGATGGTCACCATCGTCCCTGCCGAACTGAATTTCTGTTAGCTAAGGGCTATCTTTTTAAAGAGAATTCTAACGTCTGATGGCATGCAAGAAAAGTATTTACCGAAAGATTCCAGGTGTTTAAAGCAGGTGTTGACGACATCGGGGATGTGAGGAGCGGTCTCTCCTTCCGATTCTGTTGCATTCCAGTCTTGAAGTCCGTCCAAGATACTGAGTCCAGACATACTGTGACTTTTGCAAACCCAGTTTAATGACTCGTAAGATCCGTCTTCCTAAAAATTCCAAACACACTCATGAGCACGTTCGCATTATTTCAAAAAAATAAATATTTTTAAATCAGTTCAATTGGGAGTTTCAGGGAGCACCAATTAATAGGTCATATTCTTACAGTAAAAGTGACCGGACAAACAGCCTTCCAAGAATAAACGTTAAACTTACGTTTTTGCCGAAGAACCTTTCGTCCCGCTGCATGTCCAGAGGAATATTGCACGAGGTCTGGCTGCCGGCGAGTCCTCTGCTGGACAATAGCCTTTCGCTGGAAATGTCCTCTGCACTGGCCGAACCGGCTTTTAGTCGGCTGCCCATCAGGTTGGCCACGTCCCGTAGAGGTGCGCTTGCGGAGCGATGGCACGATTGGCCATTTTTGATGCACTTGATGAGAGGAACGCCGAATACAAGACCAGGGGTCCTCGAATCGTCTGCAGGAAGAAAACAAATATTGAGAGACGGTGCTGTTGGTGTGGATGAAAGCTAAATCGGGGCTCTACAACAGATAAATATTGTTGAGCATTTTTTCTACACTATTCCTGAAAGTTAATATGTATATATGCGTGCAATAGCAAGAAGCCGAATAATTAGTGAGCGCTATCAGATATTTTTCTACGGTAAAAAATGTGGCCACACCCGAGCAAAGTTTTTGCCAGTTTTGGACTTGAACATAAACCCTGGGTTCAGGCCACCGAGACTCATCGCATCGTCTCGCCAAACTACGAAGGTCGTCGGTGCAATCTTCATGTTTCCTCTTCAGGCGGTCCAAATAGGTCTAACCAGTCTAATCCGAACGGCGATGTCGTTGCGATATGGGGACGAGAGGCGATATTTATGGGTTCGGCAAATTGAATTGGCGGTGCAGATGTGAAGAAATCGGTTTTGAAACCGTCAAAAAAAAGATTTGAAGTGGTGCGTATCAGGATGAGCCGGAATGAAGGACGTGCGATGACAGTGCTTGGCACACTTGACAACAGAGACTGCTGGGCGTCTCAAAAACTGCTGACAATCGAGATCGGGTTCACCTCGAGCACCCACGCCAGGGGAACTTGCGGGGGATGAAAAGGGAAGAAAACCGCGGACGTTCTTGGAAAAAAAAATACCAAAAAAAGACGTTGAGGGCATTCTCTGGAACTTTCCAAAAATACACAGTCGTTTGGCGATGATCGAGCGAAACGCAAAATCAATGAAATTAACGCTCAAAAAGGTGGCAATTACGAAGACACGACACTTTCCAGATATTCTTACAAAAAAAACCCTGCATTTCTTATTTCGTGGCTAGTCAATAATGAAAAGTAATAAAAAACGGTTATATTTTACAGCTATATGACTGTATTGTAGTGATAACACATTCTTAATAACAATAATAAACAGTTGTAAATTGCACGAATGCCTCATCCAGTCTCCCGTCTTGGCCTTGTGCCACTGATATTATGACAATAATGACATGGCAGATAATCACGGCGGAAATCAGTTTGTCCTTTTATTTGATAATGCCAAAGTACCATTAAAAATATATCATGCCATCAATCCTCATTTTTAGGAAGTTTGGTGTGCCATCCATAAAGGACGTCCTGGAATTTTCATGATTTTTAGATCCCCCATCCATTTTCAGATCCTCCGCAATGGCCTGTCATTGGATCTTGACGGCTTGCGAGCACATGCTAGTTTTAAATTGAAATGAACAACAACCACACAACAATTCTCACCAGAATCGGACTCCTTGGTCTTGTTACCATGTTCGAAGAACCCGGTTGTCAGAGCGCGTTTTTTTAGGAGCAAAGCACGGCGCTTAGGCTTCTCCACCGAACTGTCGGCTGAAAAAAAAAACGATGACTGATTAGTTATGAAAGACAAGAGGATTCAAAATGCGTCAGACTGGGCGGACAACCCGCACTCTTTCACAAGACTTGCCCAAGCATCCTTCATTTTCAACCACTAATGAAAACGCTAAAGTATTGCACCCTAAAATTTTAGGTCTCTCTCGAGGCTGGTTCCAGCAAGTTGGAATAAGTTGTACTGTGTTGTTTTTTTTTTATCGGTGGGTGATATTGAAGGTATTACCAAATGCTGTAATGATTTGTCGTTGTCACGTAATGCTTGAATGTGCTTTTAAGAATTGCAATACACGTACTTCAAATAATGCTGAAGCATTTAAGTTAATGTTTCAAATAGATTAAACAAAGTATAATATACGTAACACAACATTAAGTGAACATTATTGGTGAGTGCTTCATGTAGGTTCCATTAAAGCCCTGCTTAAAAGGATGTCCAACCGTCCAAATATTGCACATTTTTGCTTCAAATGCTTCTTATAATTGCTAAAATAATGTTTGTGTAGAATTGGTTGCACATTTGTTTTTTAAATTAAATAAACTTGAGCAACAAAAAAAAAACGTCATGCAGACTGCATTGCAGAGAAACTCTTATGGTTTCATAGTGTTTGTAAAAAGCGTCTAACTAGATGTCAGACAATTTCTTTAATAATTATTATTTGTAAACATTTGTATGATAATTTTAGTCTAAAACACATTACTATTAATATTTTTAAAACATCTTATCGAACATCTTGGACTTTTATGGTTCATTTCACTGATAATTTTTAAATAATTTTCAGAGAAATATTGGCTAAAATTCTTAATTTATAATATATTTTTTTTAAATTTCGCCACTGGAGCTCACTTAATTAGTACTTGATGTATTTATCAGACTATTTAAAAACATGTGGATTAAATCCATAATTTTTTTTTAAATTTCGCTTATAACGTTAAATGGCATTCCCATAAACAACAGAAGATGCTGCCATAACACACTGGTGATGAGACCTGGTGATCTTGCACGGAATATAGTAACTGGTCACAAAACGTTAGGCGCAAATAAAAAGCTAAAAATGTTTACAGCATGTGGCATATTTTAAGGGTAGAGTCACGGGAGTAGACGAGATGTCCTTGCTGGAGAGTGCTACCGAAAACACGTTTCACATCGTCCAATAAGGTCACACGTCACACGTGGAAGGGCTCCAAAAATAGCCGACGACTTCAAAGCCCCGCCGTAAAATGTCACGGTACACACACTCCTCCATCAGGGAAAAAAATGGAGTCAAGTGTGTACGTGTCTCCCCCCACCGCATGCTAACATTTTCGGGCGGGTAACACCACAGTCAGTCAGTCAGTCAGTCACGCGGCTGCCAGTCACGACACATGTAACCGCCACAATCCTCAGGAATGTCCTCAGGACTTCTCCGTCAGATCAGGCGCAACTTTTTTCTTTTCTTCTTTCTTTTTCTCATTCTCATAATAGTTCCCCATTTAACTGTCCCTAAGTTCATCCATCATTGGCAAGCGTAAAGGGGCGACTTGCCAAAACGCATTTTACAACAAGTTCCTAACCTAAAATGCGGAGAAAACGAACTCCTTTGGGGTAGATTTTGGAATCAACTTTGGCTTAGATTAACCAAATGTAGTAACACTGATTCTACCTAGAATCTCATGAAATAAGCATATTTAAAGAACAAACCGATTCTATCTAGGGTATCAAAATAAGGGCTACGCTTAGGGTATGCACGTACTGTATGTGCATTAAAAGAAAGACGTGTGATTTAGAAATCTTAACATTTCTGCATTTCATCTGAATTTTTAAAATGTTGAAATTTTTCTGGGAGTCAAACGAACTCAGTTTGTCTAGAGATAAAGTGGCTACTCGATTTAATCCTTTTTAATTTAAGGGTCGAGCTCTCATTTTGTTAACAAACTTGCGATAAAATGCTACGACTCGCAATTATTCGTAATCCGTTTACTAAATAGACTGCAAGATTTTAAAAACATCAGCTCAAATAGAAAGATGGGAAACGACCGGATCCAACAATATGCCAATGGTATCTTAATACAATTTCACATATTAAAATTTTAATACATTAATATATAACATTTTAGGAAGTAAATTTCGTTGGCTTTGAACGACAATCATTGAGCTAGGTTGAGCCCATGCCGCCTGGCTCTCAAACATGTTTGGCGTTCGATATGTTATATTTCTTGCAAATTCTTCACATGACCCTTCCAAGTTTTTTTCAAAACTGGTTTCAACATGTTGGAAAATGTTGTGTTACATGTACATGTATATGATATGAATGTTGGTTTTATTGGTGGAAATTAGCTGCTTACACCCAAACTATTATTTCTCTCAATCTACTGCGTTTTAAAGAAATTTTTAAATGAGTTTGTGGTGAAATGTTGAATTTATCAGTGCTTTTGTAAGACAGATTAATTGAATATTGTTGAGGATTGTTGAGAATTTTGTGGGAGGATGCATAGCAACCCGTGAATTCCCATATATAAAACGGTAAGATGATCAAAAACAACCCATACAGTATGTATAGGGTAGACAATGCGTCAATTTTTTTAATGCTTTTAAACTTTCACACTTGTTTTAAACAAGTAACCATTTTTTGCTAATAGTTTTAAGTCACACTTCAAGCTTAAAATAAGACTTGAATTTGATCTTAGTATCTTATTTTAAGTCACTAAGATTTGATAAGATTGGAATACTATTTTCTGCTTCTTAACTGAAAAAAACGTTTTAAGTGTGACTTAAAAAAGACTGCAAAATAAAGCAAGCAATGGTTACTTAAAACAAGTAACAAAAATTTACGGTGCATTTTTTCTGCGTGTAATAATGTCAATCACACGACCAAAGTGATCGGCTCGAAAAAATATCCAATTCTCGTCTGCGGAGGCTTTCCTTTCCTTCCAATTTCCTTAGAAAAACAATAGAATTCTGCATATGCGCTCCGCGGGATCTAAACCCTGAACACATCCGTTGTTCCCCGACCAAACCCCTTTTCCTTTTTATTTTTTATTTTTATTTCAGTATTTCCAGGGCTAGGAAGTGGAGGGGAGGGTTGCTAACCTGCGCTCTTGGGTACGGAGACTCCACATCCGAGGTCCATGCCCTGCAGCTTAGCCAGCGCCACCTGGCGGAGGGTGGCGGCCTCCGTTTCAGTGAGGCTGAGCAGGGCCGTATCCGTGAGCATCACCTGGCGTCCGCCCAAAGCTATCCACAAGCCAGAACCCTGAGAAATAAAAAAACCGTATCATTAAAAAACAAATATTTACGCTCTTTTCGCGCTTAATTCCGTCAATGTTGCGAGTAAACGTGTCAATCCGCGCGGCGAAAGCAAACAAAAAAAAGCCCAGAAAAAAGGGAAATATTTACGAACTAAATAAGGAATTGTTGTTGCTCGGGAGGAGGGCAGGGGGGAGGGGGAAAAAGACGTTTTTCAGGATCGCGGGTGCGAGGGGTGCTATTTCGGGGCGATCCCACACCGTGCCTTTTTCATCCGTCAAATGCGACCATATTGCGTCTCACATCGCACTCCATTATCTTCACAACCCTGGTATGCAGCCGTGGATCCAGGATTTATCTTTTTGGAGGACGAGGGGGGAAAGAGCTATTCTGATGGTGTGCCTTAAAAATCAGAATACATGGAACGCACGCAAGGCCATCGAGGAATCGGAAGGTCAAACGAATGGTCAAGTGCATGCCACCCCTTCCTTGCTCGTGTCATTACCTTCTGAGAATAAGAATTCAGGTATACTGAAATAAAATGTTTGCCAAGATGATGTTAATTTAACACGCTCGTACAACAGCTGACAAGTACATTGGAGTAATAATTGGCGGTACTGTCATCAGGTAATGCCATCAGTACTTGACCATTACTGCATGACACACATTACCTAATGACATTACCACATGTAATCACATTAAATTTACATCAATATTGGTCAACATTCCATTTCAGTTTATCTTACACGATCTCAGAACTTCAGAAGGCAATGACATCAGTAGTGACCGTGTAAGGTCTGTTTTTGACTTTCCTAAGTACTTGTATTTGCAACTAACTTTAGAGAAACAGAAGACAGACAGACCCAACCAACAATAGGCCAAAATCGCTGCTTAATTACTTCCGCTATAGTATTTCGGGGTCCAAAAAACACTGGTGGAGGCCAAAACGCCGAGTGATGGCCACTTTATGTGGGAGCCAACCAAACAAAGGAGATTTTGGGCTGTTTTTCGAGCCAAAAAAGAAGTTGTTACTTTTGTGTGTCTTTGGCGGCTTCCGCGGTTCAATGACGCCTCAGCATTTTTACGATTTTTGAACTTATCTTCTCGCAACTCCATGGCCACGGAGGAAGAGCTGTCATTGCTCACCCTCGCAATGTCCGCCAGAGCATCAGACATGAGTTCATTTCCGAAAACAAGTAAAGCCCTTTCGGAAATACAGCGCATGCATATAAAAGGCATGCTGGACCATAAAAGCGCCATAATTCCGTCATCGTTCTGCAAATTTTAAAAATCGTGCGGGCGAGAAGCGAAGGTGAATGGGGAGAGCATTTTGCAGACGTCTTTCCAGAGAATTCCCGAAAAAAAGAGGTCTCTTTTTGGCTCCCCTCCAAGTGGCCATGGACCACGATCTGTGTGTAATTTCCGCGAAATCGAAATTATTCGACCTAAAGGGTTGTGCTGCGTGGGACTGACGAGACGAGCGTAATAACATTTGCTCCCTTCTAAAAAAAAATCAACTAGGCTTTCAGCAAAATTCTAAATGCACAATGCTACAGAAAAATCATGTTTAAAAATCCTAAAAATCCCACTTCCAAAAGAGGCATTGCGGCGCATTTGCAAACTGCGTTCACTCTTGAGCTCGGTGCAGATAAAACGTCCATAGGGATGAATTTACAAACTACTGACTACACTTATTAAGAATGTTATTAAAATATGTATCTCGTTCAGCAAGTGGATACCAAATTAAAAATCGGTATGACGCGTTTTGTAAACGATTTATTGTTCTTTGAAATGCGCCTAATTGGACTAAAATTCCTCATCAATTTCTCGGGTGAAAAGCCTTAAAACAAGTGAAACATTTGCATTATTTGGGACATCTGCGTGTCTTTATCCTTGTCACTATAAAAGTGTTTCTGTAGGGAAGACGATGTTCTGAGATTAAAAGTTGCAATGATTACTGTATGTTTCTGCACAATCGTCTTACACAATTTGTCCTGGCATGATAAAGTGATTTTCGTCGAACTAAATTAACGTCATCTGGGCCATTTGTGTCACCTGATGGATTCACATCTTTACAATGACTCTCACCAGTCTCCATATTGTTTTTTTACAGTGAAGCTGATCCGGTCGTCATACAAAACTGGCGAAAATTGAAACTCAGGTAAGGTTTATTTATTTCCGACTCCAGTTTTTAAATTTAAAAACCTCACAGAGTTCGGACAAGGTGCGCTGGCTTCCCTGAGCCCCCCTGTGCGAAGCATCCCTAAATCCTGGGGCTAAACGGGGCCAAATCTATTTAGGAGCAGAGGCCACACTGTGCCTTAACACACACACCTCAACCGAAAATCAAACGGGGTGTTGAAACGTTCAAAGCGCATGTGATTCATTTCACAAGCTGTAAGCAGCGTCTGAAAATATCCGCCCCCCGATCCTCCACCATCGCTTCTGGATCCGGCCAGGGTTGAGAGGAAGATCAGGAAGGGGTGAGAGGTTCCGTAGCTCGGGATTTCACATTTTCTCACTGGTTTTCCAATACCTGTTGATCTGTTAGCTCACTGTTCATGCATGCCCATTTACGCCGTCCAATTGCAAACTGTGTCCTTGCAGTTTCTGGGCGCCCAAGGCCAAATGCACAAAAATAGTCAAATACACAATTTTATTTTTATAAATTCTGAAAAAATTGGCAAGGTCACGAAAACGATGCGAGATGAAAGAAAACGCTTGACTTCCGCAGTCCTATTTTCAGACCACAAAATCTACATGGGTGACCAGATATGTACATTAATGAGATCAGATTTCATGAAGTTTGGTCCGTGCAATCAAATATGCCAAAATCCTAATTAACAGCACCAGGATAAAAATGGGCCAATTCAAAACTTGCTAAATTAATTAATCGGTGTGGGTTATTACCTAATTATTTCAATGAGCAAATAAGTAAAAAAACACTAAACTTTAAAGAGATGTTCAAATTAGGATTACTCGCCTTCCCTCCTTATAATTATTGATCGTAAGCTTCCACATATTACAAATAGCCTATATTTAATTCCCTTCGAAACAGTGAAGCTTTAGACTTCATTGCCTTAAGAGTTTATCTTGGATATTTCATCTGCAATGCAATAGTGAGAAATCATTTCCAATTGCGAAACTTTAACTTTCACGTTAATTGGACAACGTGACTACATGCGCATGCGCAAGGCCTTAGATGCATCCTTTTTACCCCTAACGTGTTTAGCATTATCGGGGAACAATAAATCGTCATTTAAGAGAACAGATTATGTTAAAATGCGACGATTAACACTCGCACGACGTCTATTACGTCCCCGCACAAATAGCTAAACAAAACCCGATTTCCGGGAACAATTATTGTGGCGCAACTATAAAGACTCGCATCGGCCAATTGCGTTGTTTTGCGCAGGCCCAACGGACACGGACGCCATCCCCTTGGCATTGGCAATAAGCTAGCGAATGCGAGCAAAGACTGGCAAAGACAACTTTTACGACACCACAAACCGAAATTGACAAGCTTTGGTGACGCCCGAGTGTAACGCAATTGAGTGCTAAGGGGACGAAACTGACAAATTATAACAGAAAGGATGCTCGGGGCGAAAAATGGACAATTATTCATGAACATATACCAGTTGCCATTACAACATTGTGCCGACATTACAACGCTGTCACTCGCTGTACATTAGCATTGCGAAAGAAAAGCATTTCCACAGAAAACAGTTTGTATTTCTGCGACGCCGGGATTTCAATTTCCGCTTGAGTAATAGGGCGAGCGCAAAGCACATGTTGACACTTATTTTCTGCCGCATTAATAAACCACATAAAACTTGCACAAATGCATTTTTTTGCACACATTATTAGGAGAAATTACACGGGAACACAAATTCAATTTCACCTATGGTACCACTGGCATCAGTTTGGTATTGCCATTATGCCGTGATGGTAATAACTACAGCAGGTCTTCACAATCAGAGTGATTTTCACGGGCACTTTTATTGCCATGTCTTTGATCAAGGAGTCACAACAGGCTGGTTTCTTTTAAAGGGGAAATTAAGCTATTCCGCTAAATAGTATAAATCATTAAGTGGTATGAGTTATTACCATCTGTAGGTTGTCTCGTAATGCTGGACTGGAATGTGCTTTTAGAAATTTAAGTTACTCATACTATTATTTCCCCCCCCCCTTCTCCCCCCCCCCCCCTCCGAATGCGTTCCAAAATTTCACGGATTTGCCGAAATGGTCGTTTTAATGATTTTTTCTGCCTCAGTGTTATCCTCGGGGGGAAAAGGCTAGTTGCGACAGTGGGGTACTGAGTTGAATTGAATTGGTTGTTTGTCATGAATGCTAATTTTCCCTCCTGGTCTTCCGTCGCGGCAACAGGGGCAGCGGCATCAAAGTGGGGACCCTGCGGAGCGACAACGTGGGCAACGAGGCGAGGGTCAAGTCCAGGATCGCCCCCGACCTCGGAGTCATCCACAAGGCGCTCTTCCACAAGACGTCCGCGCAGTCCAACAGAGCCTCGTTCATGGTCACCGTGTGAGAACTGCTCCGAAAGGGCAAACCGGCAACCGATGTAACGAGACGAATCCGTAGTCGAGCGACGTGTATATCCGCTAATCCGAAAAGATCGTAAGTGCGTATCCATCGAATCCTCCTCCGGAATTTCTTTCATCTTCTTTCCTCCGTTGTTTTCTTTTCACGAAAAAAGGTGGGGATTTTTCGCAATCCTCGACCGTAGCGTATTTCGAGGAGCGTGTTACGCGCACTTTTTTTTTCTATACCGGAAAGAAATCCGGCGTTTGCCGGGCATTTACAAACAATTAAATCTCTTCGTTGATACGGGAATCTCGATTGATATCTTATTGAAACAGTTATCCCGAAAGCAAACGAACACGCGAGTTGCTGAGCAGCGGAGAACCACCCCAGGACGTACCGATTTCTTATTAAATTTTGAAAATTTGGGATTCCAGCCCGCAATTCAATGCGAAGATAACCTGGGAAATTTCCTTATTAAAAGAAACGCCGCAGGCTAAACTCTTGCAAATTTGGTTTTAAATCCGGGATTTTAGCCTGCAATTTAATAAAACAAATATCTGGGAAATGTCCTAATTAAAAGAAAGGCTGTAGGCGAAACTCTTGCAAATTTGGTTTTGAATTCGGGATCTTAGCCTGCAATTTAATGTGAATATAATCTGAGAAATTTCCGTATTAAGAGAAACGCCATAGGCGAAAATTTTAAAAAAAATTATGAAAATGTGATGTTAAATCCAGCATCTAAGCCCTAAATTTAATACAAAAAAGTTTTGAGAAATTTCTTAATTAAAAAGAAATGCCATAGGCGAAAATGTTGCAACTTTGGATTTGAAAGCGGTGATTTCTACCTCAACATTTTGTGAATGTTTGCCATTATTAAGAGAAACGCCGTAGATGTAAATTTTAAAAAATTCGGTTACAAATATCGGGATTATAGACCGCAATTTAATACGAAGATAATATGAGAAATTTCCTAATTAAAATTAACGCCATAGGCGAAAATTTTGCAAAATTTTGCCCGCAAGTTAATGCAAAAAAAGTTTTTGGAAAAATTTCTTAAATAAAAAAGGCCGTAGGCGAAAATGTTGCAACTTTGGGTTTGAAATCCCTTATTTTCACCTCAACATTTTTGTAAATGTTTGCCCTTATCAAGAGAAACGCCTTAGGCGAAATTTTCGAAAAACCGGATTAGAAAATTCCATTGGCCTGGTATTTGTTTCGGGTGCCCCCACTG
>JAQIXS010003617.1:0-17561 GCA_034700785.1 Rossiulus vilnensis | reverse complement strand
GTGGGCTTGACCCCCCTACCATATGGCATTTAGTTGCTGACTGTAGGGTACTGAGTTGAATTGAATTGAATTGAAGTAACTTAAGTTACCTGTGAATGTAATCTTAATTTATAGGTATTGCTGCTAATGATTAAGCAAAATATCTACTTAATGTTTAGTTTTTCTTTTAAATATCTCATAACACTATGATACGCAAGTAGATTGAGATATTGATAAATATATGCGGTTCTTGCTTTAAAATAATAAAGATGAGGGCCTTTGAGTTATTAGAATTCGAATACAAGAGAGAAGTCTTAAAGCTGTATAGTTGTTGTTGCTTAAAAGGTGACTTCTTTCAGCAAGTGTATGCGGCGTTTGATATTTAACAAAGGTATTTCATACTTATTTTTAGCTAAATCATTAACAGAATCTTCCATATTATCTAGAAGGCAGAAACTTCCATGTGAATAATACGAAGGTTTCCGTGGATGTCATAGCAGTTCTCTTAGAAATTGTCGTAATTGAAATTGTTTGTGTAAGATCATTAAAAGAATCATCGATATTATTAAGTAGGCTGAAAATTCAATCCGAATACTGCGAAGGTTTCCATGGGTACCATAAATTAAGCACTCATCTTAGAAATTGTCTTAATTGAACTCGTTTTTGTACAATACACAATATACGATAGTTTTTGGGCAAGAACACTAGTTTCGTTGCTATGACACTAAATTTACGGTTTTCTCGCTAATAAAATAAACAAATGCTGTGCTTGAGACAGTGTTTCCAGTTCTAATTTGCCATGGGCGTACGCTTGTTTTAATGAGAATAAATTATACAAACATGTACGTTTTTGCTACATCATAATTAAAACATGCTAGAATTGTGAGAAAAATGCGCTATTGTCATCGCTTGATCAGAAAATTGATCAAATTCGCTTTGTATTTGAAAGAAACGAAAGACAAACAGACCTTTGTCAAAATACAAAATGCATGCCTTAACATCATTGTTTGTCTCGCCTAAGAAATTCAACTAATTTATACGACCCGCCTATAAATTGGTAAGAAGAATATAAATTTAGCCAGTTTCACAATAAAACGTCGTTCTTTTTAAGTACCAGTTACGTTATATTCGAATTACACGCTGTTATCTAAGTGCCAAGGCCATTTTTGTGAGATAGTTTTTATCACTAGAAATATGATATCGCATAGCCACTTATGAAGCAATTTAATATTGTAAAAAGCTTGCAATGAACTCTCCAAGGTTAATCAAAACACATAAGGACAAAAGGTGTCCTCAGTCTCGCAAAATTTAAATGCACACATGTAGTTTACCAAAAAAAAATCCATTGCATGCGATTGCTGCTCAAAGCTGTTTTACGCTATATTCTATAAAAGCTATAGATAACAGCATGACACTGATATGCAGCATACACAGGGTGCGGCATTTAAGACGACACATGTAAATTGCATCAAAACAAAGCATTTGACAAAATATCTTTTTGACAATGGTTGATTGGGTAGGATGGGTAAAAGAATGGTATAATTTATTTTGAATTTGGACGTCCTTTTTAGGTCATTTCAAGGTCTGTGACAACCTAACTTTGTCCATACAGATTTTCATTCTAAAATTTTACCAAAAAAATAAGCAATTTTTTTATCCGTCAACTATTTACAAAGATATTTAGTAAATGTTGCACTGAACTCCACCCATATAGATGCCCACTATGCATAAAAATTACTCACATTTTTTACTTCAAATATTGCTAATTGTCCACTAGTCTCTATTGTTCTTTGTTATTTTAAAATGGGTCGTTTATTTAAATTTAACAAATTTTGAACAAAAATGTAGAGACTTCCAAAACGAGATTCCATGCAATGCAAATCTACATTGTGGATTCCATCGGGGTGTTTGGTTCAAATGTATTTAATTTTTTTATAGAAAAATAAACGAAACATAAAATTTTAAAAATTATAGACCCTAACGGGCGATTAGTAATATTTTAAGCAAAACGTATTCCTAATCTGCATTGGTGAAAACTTTCAAAATCTGAGGATTTGGATTAGGAAATGTCTTGTAAAATATATCTTTTATTGTATTTCATGCTGTAAATGTTTTTCGAAATAATTACTGTATTCAGGTATAGTATCTAATTGTCAGTTTTAAATATAGATTGAAAATATAGGATGAAAGATTCTGTTATAATTGTCATCTCACACATTTTGTAGAATCTCTATAAATAAATAATTTTGAAACTTCGTAAATCCGTTGATTTTAAAAATCTGACAAAGGAAAAGTTTAATGTGCTATATTGCGTAATACTTTAGTGATGTTAAGAAAATTGAAGTTCTTACATAGCTCAAGCCATAAGTATGCGTGATTTACAGTCGCCCGCGTGCCTCTTCAACTTTTGAGCATTTTATCTGGATACAAAAATGGCAATAACAGTTAGTGTCACTCGGCACAAAATTTACTCTAAACGGCCAGCTACAGTTAGGATTCCAGATCCAGAGCTGGAAATTTGGGCGACGGATGCGACTTGTCGCCGTTACATCCATTTCTGGCATAAATCCTCACGCACTTAATAACTTCTTCTTGAACCATTGTACTGCATCACTCGCTTACCCACTGAAGGTGCTACCATGATAAAACTGCAAATTTACTGTATATTATATCCATTACTAGAAAAATAACGTTTTGAGCACGTAATTAATATATTCTGTAGCTGTAGCAACCATTTGAAATACTGAGATTTCTTAGTTTTGCGAAGTAAATTGCCAGTTTCCCCTTTATTCATAAATCGTCTCACTCAAGTACAATAACATGCGAGTACATGTACATTCGTGTACAGTATTCTGATTTAATATTTACTGATAAATCGAATGCAATCTGGTTTTCTCCTCCAAATCTTATCTCGAATTTTTTCGAAGGACTTTTACAACACTCTGCATAAGCATCGAATCCCTAGTAGTTGAATAGCTGTGTTGAATTTGATTTCCTGGTTGGGCATATGCGTTTTTATATGACTTTCCGTGAGTTCGCCTTAGAAAAGTTACAAATGACCCATTATTTCAAGTAGCAGAGATTCAATTTTCAGCTATTTCAAGGAAAATGTAGGTATTACATTGGTTGTTGTTAGAAAACAACATTCCGCATGAACTGATAAAAGTCAATCATTTTTTGTTTGTACATTTACCCACATCTAAAAATGTGAAAATAATGTGGCTGAAAATGCAGGAAATGGTCCAAATTGTTAAAATCTAAATTTTATTTAAGGTATTTTTGGGAAATCAAACGCAAGAAAGTTGTTCTCGGAGTGCGTTGCAAGTCGTATTGTATACTGGGGATTGTTGAGGATTGTTGTCGTCAAAGGCAAACGTAGGCCATTTTTTAAAAAACATGCCTGCATTTGAATGTTGCATCAAATCATTATTCCTGTACGCCTGGGAGGTCTAAATATGTTTAATTCTAAATTGAGACCTATTTTATTTATCATTTCCTTTATTCAGCTGTCGATGCAAGATGGCACTGGATAACAAGTGTTCTTTGTGTGATAGCAGCTTGTGTTGAATAACCTATCTGGTAACGAGATGGTCTCAAAATGCACTTGAATGGACAGCATTTCGGTCCATTATAAGCGGAGTTGGAATTCCGGCTAATGAGACCAAAACGTCGCTTTTGTGATGTTGCTTCTGCAAGGTTCCCTAGCGAGGTGTCTTTTTTGTTAAAAAAAAGGTTTATTTCTGCTATTTCTCTAAAAAATGTATTTTAATTAGCAATCTAGCTTGGTTAATCATGGGATCATGTCGTCAAAATAATACTGCCGTTGAAGATGATGCATGTTTCAATTCAGAAAACTCTGAAAATTTGGTTGGAATTCACAAAATTATCTTTTAGCAAAGTCCATTTGTATCCGATAGCAAAACTTTTCCAAATAAAGCATTACAAACTTCATTTACTTTAAACCGGGTTCCCACAGACCTGGAAAATCTGGAATTGTCCGGAAAGTAGTAACAAACTGAAATTGCCAGAAAAGTAGTAACAAACTGAAATTGTCAGGGAAGTAGAGACAACCTGACATTGTTAAGGATGAAGGAACAACCTGACACTGTTAATGAAGTAGGAGTAACCTAAAAACAATACAGAAAAGTCATTAAATTAAACAACAAAACCATCAACATCATCAAAAGCATCAAAATGTGAAATTTATAAATTTCACATTTTGATGTCAAACTCGCGAACATTTTAAAATGTTATAGATGGATGCATGGATATCTAAACCTATAAAATTGCATTTATTAGCTAGCTATAGGTTACTTATAGTAGTTAAATTAAATACATCTTGCAAATGAAACGAAATAAATTGTTTCTATTGGCAAAATTAGCTTTTTCGTTGAAGGAACAAATTAACCAGATATTATTAACCAAATATTCTACAGTATTTAAAAATAGCATTGAATGAAAATAAGGCATTTTATAAACAGTTTTTGAAATTAATTTGATTTCCGAATCTATCACTAGTGAACTTATTTTATTTCATCGAGTAAGATATCTATTGTGTCAGAATAAATCGATGGGAGCGCAACTCCAAAAACTCCAGTTCAGATTATTCCTAGCATGAAAATTGACGGCTATCCGTTTTATGTTATTTCTCATATTGGACTGAAAGAAAAATGTTTGTTTCAAGATTCCCAGCATGAGATCTGTTGCATTGTTAGATGTGAAGGCAGATTGCTGATGCCGGATATGTTACACCACCACTATAAGCACTACAAATAGATTACTATAGTTTCTCGAGCTGATGCTCATACTTCGAAGAATTTTCTGTGGAATAAAAAGAACATTTGCGGAATTATTTAAAGAGCATGTTGCGGTCGTGCTGTTATCTGCTCTCTGGATGTAATAAAAGTTGAAATATTGTTGACTTGGCAAGTTGTTGTGAATTTTTTGGTATTGAATCCATATCCTATGGGAAGACAAATAACGAAGAAAACACATTTCCAATTGTTTTTATTTCTTCGCTTAAGTTAAATTATTGCTTCATAGGCGGCGTCGTGTCCTCACTATTATTACACAACCATTTTTTGATATAAAAAAACTGCCACGACCGCCATTCTTCACTTATCTACAAGACTACATGTATTTCAAGAAACTTTATCCTACTTTTCACTTCCGCAATCTGCTTGTGGACTCATCTTGAAAGACGCTAGCAAACAAATCAACCAACAAGATGCATGCTAAAATATAGATTTAGAATTTGAGATTTTCAACTACATCCTATTTGAACATTTTACTGTAACACTTGCAGGGTGACAAACCATAACGCATTATGTAAAAATATTAACATTTAAGGAGAGGTAAAAACTAAATAGTTTCGTGGAAAATATAGATAGCAATAACTTGATTTAATGCAAGCAACAAGTTCAGATGTTGTAAAATGTTCACCTTCAACGTTTAATTATAAAACAGAAACGACAATTTAGTGAAACAATTGTTTTTGCAAAGATTTTTCTAGAACGTCGTACGTGACACACGTATTGCACCCATAATAAACGTTCAGAAACACCCCTTACTCTCGTGACCAGTAGGGTAGCAGCGCATTGATGTCTCTCATTCCTTCAGTTTAATGTCCCGGGTTATCCATGATTATAGGCTAAATAAAATCGGCTTTTCTTGTGTACTTTTAAGAACCATGGTTTCATTCTGTAAGATTACATTAGTGTGTATTCTGTTTAATGTTACCTAGCAGTTAAATATAGTTAAGCAGCATACAATGTATAAGTAAAACTTCATTCTTAGGAAGTACCGTTTAATAACTTCAAATTTTATTTGAAATGAATGCACTTTGAGAATCTGAATGTGCCAGATATAATAGGTCTTATTCGATTGGATAAGATTCCTTTAGAATTAACAGGCTATATGAGCAGTAGCTATTTAGTTGCTTTAGCAGGTATCGATTTCCCTTGTGAGATACTCCAAAACTCGATAGTTTTTCATTTCTGCAATATGTTGCGGTGTAATTGCGTAATGCATATTTCATTGTTAAAAATACATGGAGACCCAATAAAAGCTTTTCATCAACACCAAACGTTATTTTTCCAACTTGTTTTCTCCTTAATTGACCTACTAACCTAGTTATTTGAGTCTCCTGCGATTGATGAAGCAGACTGCCAATGGATAAAACATGTTCTTGTCTTCAAGCCAGAATGTACAGTTTACGTCTAGTTATAATGGCGAACAAACCTTTTCGGATCCGCCATGGATTATTTGAATGATTTCAGTTGGAAGTAATCATTTTCTGCTCGTTTGCCATCCAACGTGAAAGGCCTGTTTTTCATTCCGGAAATAGTTGTTACCAATTCCTGACAGGAAGCCGGTGTTTTTCTTTTCTCCTGGAGCAGTGATAGCCGAGCCACAGTGGAGAATGGGAAGTGTGGATTTTCCATTGTTCGTCTTCTCTCAAGACTCGTTTCTATGCGAGTTGATAGCGTAGACGAAAGCTTTTATAGGTGCGTGTTGATTGGTTGAATTGGGAACGTTTTCATTGAACACGGGCGGACACAAAGCAGCTTTTCTTCTAATAAGTTCTGGATTTTCTTTCAGCATTTGTCAATGTGTACACGTAATCCTATTCTTAATGTTAACAACCGAAATGTCGGCTCGAATTTCATTGCAGTTTCCACTGCACTCATTACAGCCCTGACTGACCATCGCTCTTCTTCCCCACAGGTCAGTCCTCACGTTCAACATTGCGAAAATGCACATAGGCGTAGGCCTATGTATTTCCACTCATTTTCTAGATACAGATCGTATGGGCATGTAGCTGAATTACTATCTGTTATACAAAAATTAGGATGAAAGTTGATTACGATATAAAACTGTAAAATATATAGAAAGACGCCTGGAATTATGTTGTCCCGAAAACCATTCGTACCAAAATTTCCACCTGTGAAAACGTATTCTCACATTTATAAAGTGAAAAGTGCAAGAAATCAGATAAAGGCAAATGATTACAATCATTGGGTTGATCCATGTTAAATGTATATTTGGTTTTCAAATCACCTGTGAATCCCCCAATCAGTTTTATTTTGAAATATGCAAACTCTGATTCGTTACTGACGTCAGGCACAATTTTATATTGAAATTAGTGATGATTTTATGCTCTCTTCCTCCTCCTTTTAATGTGGAGTTTTGAGAGATGTGATGTAAATCGTAATATTTTTATACTGTGGATACGATCGTGACTTAATTTTGACTTACTGTATAATTTCTAACTGGAAACAATATTTCTCTATCCTGAAAGCTAAACAAATTGCAAATGCTTTAAAAAGCTCAGCATGGCTTCCCTCTGCAGTGCTAGTAAACGGTTTGTTACAAAACGTAACACTACATTTATTCTATTACATTCCGTGAATTACAATGGGTCATAGCACGACTGACATTTCTCAATACGTGAATGCTAGAAATGAATCACGTGCATTTGAATCTTTGCTTATCTTTCATCGAGTTGCCCTACATTCAAGAAATCGATGAAGGTTTCTGATCGATATCTTCTTTTGGATTCGTTGGCCTTAACGCATGTTCGCTGGATTTTCTTTAATACCGTTTCCAATTAAACAACTAACAAAAGAGTGTTAAAGCGTGGTATTTCCAGCTGTCAACGTATTTTGTTGACCTTTTTACATACCTTTCACTCATGCGATATATCGCATTAGCAAATAACACGCACTTTGGTTTCCTTTTGATTCATTTTTTAAAATCAGTGTTGTTTTTGTAGGAATAATTTTTGTGACAATGTATATAACTGTATATTGCACATTGCATAAACAGTTTGTGCAGATACAGTCGTATTTGTTGATAAAGTTAACGGTGCTGTGGTTTTCCAGTGATTTAAGAATTTGTCTTGATTCCAGTACATTGCACAATATCGGTATATATGTTACTAACAATGTTATAATGTGAGTAACTGTATGTTCCACAATGTTTTTGTATTGAATATTGGCATTATCAAAGATATATATTAAAGTACTCATGCATGTAGTCATAATATGAAATCTAAAGGTGGATACCAAACGTTTTGTTATTAAGTGCATTATTTTTCATTTTGAAAACACAAATTATAATTGATACATGTTGTAACATAATACTCAATTGCGACGGAGTAATGCGTTGTTCATGGGGGTGCTTGTTACTATATTGTTAGTAAAGCATTTCTAGTGTCGTCATAGCGACTGAAGTTACATTGTAATTAAATTTATAATGCATTAGATAAAATAACCTGACGAGCTGCATCCATAAACTAGGAGCTCCATTAAAAGTAAACAGCTCCCAATTCCACATAAAGACATGTTTAAAGCTCAAAACCACTCTGGTTGCTATCTGCATATTTCGTCATTCAAACTATGTTATTGAAAATGCTTGACATAATCGGCTTTTAAGATTTTTTGTCCTTACGCATCACGTTTCACAAGGATATGATTTATAGTATCAAATCGTTCCGACAACATCATAGATTTGGTCTAAGGCAGTAGTAATTGAAGGTTTTGTACATGTACTGCATTATTAAAATGTAAAATGAGGAGATATTTCAGGTGTTAATTTCAACAATAATGAAAGCGCATTTAAAACAATATTGACTCATGCTTTTTTGGAGACCAACGAGTCAAACTGGGACAAACTTTAAAATTATCTAGCAGCATGGATCAGTGAATCTACGCTAGTTACATGTACGTCAATAATTCGCCAGCACATGTTGCCTGCATGTTCACAATAAACTTTATTACATTGTAGTGTTACTAGTGTAATTTGTTATTATGCGTATTTGCATTGATAACGTCGCGTTTTGATTATAGTTTAATGTAATTTTGAACATGTGAAAAAAATTTTGTTCCTCAGAGATGTACACTGCATTCACGTAGGACTATTGTCATACTTGCAAAAATATAAATCAGTCATTACAAATCCTTATAAACAGCCTTTATGTTATGTACTTGTGTATTTGAAGCACATTTGTATCCATACTTTTTTTTACCATGGTGGGCATGTACCTTTGGTCCGATTAAAAAAATTTTTTTTTTAATGACGGAACATGACATCTATTTCAACAAATGAATATTCTGCTAATATTCGACTACACGACCGATGTAATAAGTAAGGTTCATCTTTCTGTGGTTATGAATCAAGCAAAAGCTGATTTTTCCCTTATCTTATGGTATTGCTTTTCAGTTCAGTTTCCACTAAATTTTAACGGTTATCGATTCATGATCTCAGACTGGATGATCTCTTTCATGAATCGTTTCAGAATCGGTTCTTTTCTCATTAAGAAGGATTCTGAAAAGGGTTTCATTTGCATCACTCGGTGTACCTTTCGTTTAAGCTGGAAGCTGCTTTAGTCCATGTTTGTTCGCCAAGTGCAGGAGCTCATCGGCATTGGTTAGCAAACAAGTGAAAATAAGGGTGGCATGGCGCAGTCCTGTTTCTTCCATTTCAATCATGCATGCGAAATGTCGGGCATTTTGCAAGGGCGCCTGTCGTTTTCTTAATATTTTTCGAGTGTGTCTCCATGCATCAGGCTGGTGCGCACACCAGCTCGAATAATGAGCTTGAGTGTTCTTTTATTTGGGTGAAATATAGTCGTGTGCAGGCGCTGCTTTATTATTATTGGACGCATACCAGAAACGCATCCTGAACGCAGTCGGCATGCCAAGCGCACGCTGCATGATGAATTGGACGGACGTGAATAGCATATCAATGCTCTGGCAACTGATCCTTCGTCATTTGCGCTAATCTCGAATGGTTCAACTCTGGGATTGTTGCCATTTTTCTGGGCTGGTGTGTCGCTCGTGAAAGGGGATACCGACCTTGCCGTCCGTTAAAAACAATTGCTTTTGATTGTGTATCGGCCATCAAATCAACTGTTGGCTAATGGTAAACACTGACGAGAATGTCATAACTGGGCGATGAATGGCCGCAATTATAACCCGTAAAGCTCTCACTTATCGGAAACGCCTGTTTCAGGCCACGGACGTGAATGCCTCGTTGTGTTTTTATGAGGGCTGCGACCATGGGTAAACAAAAAAAACACCGAAGCTGTTGCGCATTTCGTTGCGTTAATTGCACGCGATGTAGATAAAGCATGACGTGAATGGATAACGCGGTTGTCGTTGATTATACCCTGTATAACTAACGGCAGTTTGTGTCTTTTTACCGTCACTGAAATTTATGATTTGTTTTCAGTTCTTCGTGCTTTGATTAAACGTTCTTTGAGATGAGTTCTATGTGGTTAACGACAACTATACATGCAACGGGTTTAATGAGCGTTATACTAACTCAAAATGTAGGCTTATTTGTAAATTTTTGTAATTATTTGCGTTCTATTTGTATTTCCATTGAAAAAATTAACAAAACATGATGTTGGGATACATTTCAAAATATACAGGATAATGTGACAAAATATTCTAAACGTTTACCCATTAATATACCAGAGATATCAGGAATACGTTTAGTTTACTTAGTTTTATATCTGAAATTATACTGCAATCAATATATTTTAAAATATATTCTGCCATATATTTTAAAACTGTAATACAGTTTTTGTACAAACTGATATTATTTTATCCCTTAAATTATTTATGAAGTTCTATTCGTGATTGTTTTTGTTAAAAACGTTTCTAGTGACATTTAACTAGAAGAAAGAGTTAATAATAAAGTACATAAGTTGCACAAATTTTAAAGTCGATTGAGGCTTTAAATTTAAGGAGCTATTTTGGTTAAGCGCGAGCTATAAGGATGCCCACCATGCATAAAAAACACAAATTTTGCTTAAAATATTTATTATAATTGCTAAATTTAATTTTCCGTCAATGTTGTTGACGAGTCTTTGTTATTTAAAACATGAAAATATTACTTTTATTCATAAAATTAATTTAAAGAAATCTCTTATGCGACCTCAAAAACGAGATTAGATGCTACAACTGTTTATTTTAACTTAATTTGTTTATGAATGGTGTTATGGTGTTTTGTGAGGCATTATTACACCATGCTTACATGTACCTCGTAATGCTGATAATTCGACTTAATGATTATCTGCATGTATCTCCGAATAAGCAAAGTTCCTTTTAGAAACTAATTTAACAAATCAGCAGTATCTGGATACTCCAACCGCACGTGTTATTTATTATTAAAAATGTTCAATATATAAAATACTATAGTGCATTTTATCCATTGCCAAAACAGCTCAAACAAGTTTAAATGCACAACCATGTCACCTTATGCGCCAACTTGCATAGTTTTTGTCTTTATAAAATATAAATAACTTGATTTTTTAAATTAAATTCGTTAGCTAATTTTAAGGGTATTTTTCTTTTCACATATTTTTAATCTTTGCTTCTTACTCCTAACGCTGTCTTTGAAACTTTATCATACTTTACATTTAAAAAAATGATTTAAAAGTGGTTAAATAGTGTTCTGATTAGCGATTTTTACGGGAACAAATGCAAGGTACCAAACATGAAATGAATTTCGCAATTCCAGTACACTGACTGCATCTTTAAACATTTTTGGCGGACGTTTGGTTCTACAGAGCGTAGAACATTTTTTAAACTTTTATTTGTATTAAATTTAATATTAAACTAGTTCAGTACTTGCATTTCTACGATTTCCTATAAAATTTAAATTACAATTAGCTAACAGTACAATTTTAAAAATTGACATACTATATCGTGCAGAAACTCCAAAATGACATTTTATCATTTTTTCTGTCGGTGAAGAATGCTTCTTTGTCATTCCCTTTACGCTTCCAGAGTTTTTTTTATTTCAATTCGTTTATTGCTTTTAAATCAACTTTTGAAAGAAAATGTTGATGACTTTTGTAGCTTCTATTCATCATATTTCACTACACAGCAGCCATCGTATTGCCTTTTTTATGCATTTGGTAAACAAGAGAAGTTTGGAGGTATTCATTTTTTTCTCTCGAGATGCTAGCTTTCAGGAATTATTTTTTTGTCCATTATGCTATTTCTGGTTTTCTTCATTTCGTTTTTTTATGAAGGGATCGATTTTGGTTTTGCAATATGGATGCGTGTATGCATGCGAGGCTCGCTGGGTGCCTGAGCCATATATTTTTTTTTTTTTTTTGAGGCCAAATCACATTTTTTTCTTCTCTTTACGTCTGTGAACGATGACGGAAACCATGCATACTCGCAGTGCCAGTATTTATAAACTGCTGGATAAAAACTGACTGAATGTACATTGAAAAATGAGGAAGGCAATATGACAAATAGCTGCCTGCATAAATGGCCTTAAACCATGGTAGAATAATCACGTAGAAGGCGATGGTATCGTCCCAGGCCCACGTAAATAAACATGCAGCATATGTAAATTGTTCCGGAGAAATGTATTATAATAAAAATGATCCATGCCCCTTGCTGTGAGCAAAGCACACGCCATTGTTTGAAAATGTCTGGTTCACTTTCAACAACGTTTGGCTTGCACATTGTGCTCTAGTGCATTAGGATTTAACATCGTTTTCCAACAATGCTTATGTGCAGAAGTCTTTTGATGAAATTTATATGTGGACTCTTCTGTGTTCTGGAAATAAAGATGTTGCATGCGTATCACTCTTATTTTTTACGCACAAAACAATAATCATCTCCTTGTTTATCATGAAACAATTCCTTTATTGTATGCAAAAAACAGCCTCGTTGTAAAATACAATTGTATCGGTCTCTTATTCTCTTGATTTAAAAAAAATTAAGAACTACTCTTAAATTGGTTTGGTTTTGAGATAATTTTACTAGAATAGAATAAGGGAATTTTTTTGGACAAAACTGCTCGTTTATTAGCGACATGATTCTTAACAACAAGACAGCCATCTCGATGAACAAAACAAGTTTGTCTCTCTGCCGATGCGCAATTCAAAAAAACGTTTTTGAAACGTGAGTAAAATTAATATGCAGCAATGTTTAATAAGCTTGACCCAAAAGGATTCCCTTTTCCTCTCCTGTAAAACAACCCTGTAAAAATATAACATTTTTACTTCATATACTTGTTATAATTGCTAAATGTATTTCTTATCGTGTAAAATTTTTTATCCATTACGGTCTGTGTTAATTTTCATAATTTTAAAATGTCCTGTTTATTTATTTTAAAAGAAAATTAAACTTAAAATACCGTTATGTAAAATTCTACAGATTTATTTTCTTAAATTTCTTTCATTTATATTCTTCCTTTTGCGCATTCCATTACCTAAGAGATTATTTGATGAATTGAATTTGCAAAGTTTGTTAGAGTGGACTTTCGCTTGCGTTCTCATACATCTATATGAACTATTTGGCATAATTCGAATACGCCGTAGGGATGCTCGGCAAATGTAGGAAATGACTTTGAAGATTTTCTTCACCGACTGGCACTGCTAACCTATAGTAACACACTTGAATGAACAATCAAAAATTGTGATGAAATTGTTTGGGTTCTTCTTTCCTGTTCGCTTTGGCTGCATACATTGTCCATCTACCAACTACACTAGTTTGCTCTGACAAAATACACCAGGCGCCTTTTTTGGGTTTAGATTGCATCTCGCTCCCAAAACCGGAAATAAAATTCCTCCGCTATGACTTTCGCTTCGACCAGAAGTGAGATACCATCGGCATCTTTAGCACAAATTTCCAGGAACTCTTACCCACGATGGCTTTGGTACTCAATCACTTTGGGTGCTTTGATCATTGAAGACTTCGATATCGCTGAAGGCGCCTCATTAACCAATCTATAAGTTGTGACTGATAATCCTGGAAGAATAAATAAGAGTTTGCTGTTATAAATCGCTCTGCTTAGCTTCTAAGAGAGCCACTTATGGTGTGAAACAATCATCGCCTCTCGAAGAATGCTTATTGAAACAATAAGTGGCACTCTCAGCTTGAGGATTTTGCCAGAAATGCAGGGATATTACGTTCTGAAGAGTAGAAAAGTAAACAAAATGGCCATAGTATGCTTTTACTTACTAAAAGATGCAATTATGGAACTGTTTTGTTCATATTAAAGTTTAGCAAGCGTATTTTGTTGGATACTTAGAAGTCGTGCAATTCTAAGATAATCATATCTTATCCAATATTGCAATACGAAATACATGTATATTTCTGCGTAATTTCTCACATAAATGGTTATGCATTATATATTTGTTATTTATATAATGCTAAATTTTTCAAGTTAAAAAGAACTGTTTGCTGTCCGTTAAGGAAAATTGATAGAGCCATTAAATGAACGTTTAATGATTAACACTAATGTTTGATACTGCCTAAATCATCTGAGTATCCCGTGTAAATATGTGAATTCAGTACATGTTATCAATTATCATATCGTGAAGCGTACACAAATAATATACCAAAGTAACGTTTATGAGTGAAATTTAATATAACTTGAAAAAAATCTTTAGTTGCAATTCTAGATTTAAAAGCATTTTGTTTTTAATATACACTTTAAAAGTTTAAAAAATACATTGATTTAAACTAATGGAAGCAATGGAACCGTGATTGCAATTATAAAAATGTGATTACAAGATAACCAAATAGTAAAATTTTCATTTAATAGGTTAATTTGTTTTACTAGAATTTCACACACTAAAATTCGTTAGACATGCAGAACGTTTCGTTTGTCTTGCATATTACGTACAATTTATGGCATTCATTTCCTGAGTTTAATGACTTTTTTTTACAAAATTACGATAGCAGCTTACTAAAAAAGGGAACATTACATTTATTTAACAACCTACTGGATAATTCCTGTTTATTTATTCCGCTTGGAGTTTGGATACTACCAAATTTCCATTATTAATGGCAGATTTTTCGCAAATACAATTTTGTAACCAACTTTAATGCCTTTCTGCTGTTATTTTTTTATATTTTCCGCTTAATATTTGTAATTTTAAGCCTAATGCGAAGAATAATGCACTTGCATTCACCCCTATTTTTAAATATTTATAGGGCAGTAAATATTAATTATGATACCAGGGATAAAATGAAAGATGTAATGGAACATCTGAAATACACAGAGGCCATTCATGATTAAAATTATCGCCAGCTTTGCGAGCTGGTAAGCTACTACGCACGTTTTAATTTAAAATATGCATTATAATTTGGTTAACCGAGGAAACGAAATGTTTACTTCCAGGCGAGTCATAACTCATTCAGAACAAAATCGAAATGAAGATGGAAGATGCTTTAGAGCCTCTGGAGTGTACATTTTCAGAGCCATTTCTGTTAGCTTCCTTGGTTTGAATTTAATCCAATGTTCCCAAATCGTATTCTATGAAACTAATTGCCCTTCAAAGTGAAACTAGGCAATGACATGTAGAAACAATGTTTCCAAATTAGCACATGTCTAAATGTTAAAATATTCACAATGAGCGTGTCTTTAAAGTTTTTTGGCAGTTAAAAGAAATTATTTTAGCATATTAATTGACTTGTTTTTTTTTTCGGGTATGTGTGGCAATGTGATCGTGTGTCAAACCAGAATCGTCGAGAAATGTCAAACGTCAACAGTAATGTAGCGTGGTCTTCATGCTCACGACATGGCAAAAATCGACTATGTTGAAATCCTGGTTTATGTTGTTAGTATTTCATTTATTATAATTTTAGACAGTCGGGTAGCACATGTTGACATTTAATCAAGAATATGTTTGATCAATGAATAGAAACATGGAATTGTTATGGCTGGATAATTCCTACAATGTACATGTATGTATATCAACTTAAGATGCCACCAAATTTTTATTTGAAAGCTGTCAACAAAATTAAATTACTATATAAAAATTGGAATCTGACATAGCTGTCTATTATGACGTCATCACAAAACTAAAAGTAAGTTCACATTATAATAAATAAAATCAACATAGGTAAAAGGTAGAAGGTAGAATTCCATAGGTAAATTAGACGCTTTTCTGTAACATATATTTAGAATAATAAAATCATTACAGCAAGACAGTTAATTGTACAGTATGGTGATAAATCAACTCCGTTTTGACATGCATTTAATTAGCATTGGCAATCACCTGCAAAATTACAAAATTACAAAAAACAAGGTTTTTTGACAATGGCAATGTGAATTTTATTTCGACGGTCGCAAAGTCAATCCTAATAACATCAACTACAAATTGTCATGCATAAATGAAAACTACAACGTATTTCTTCTGCTGCCTAATGCACTGAAGAGAACGCCTTTCTCACAAACTTAAACTGAGCTTCCGATTCCCAGTTGGCACAGGGAAGATCCGAAGAATAAAAAGTGTCACGAAGTGAATGAATGTATTCCCGCGAAGAGATAAACAAAAAAGAGTTGAATGTGAAAAAAGCGATAAAAGGCAGTGCAGGAAAATTAGATTTGTGCGCCGGACAATGGGCAGGCTGGTACTTAAAGGATCATGTAGGCGCGTGGATTTTCTCTCTCGTGAATGGTTCCCATTACACCGCGGCTTAATCCCATTGCCCCGGTGTCGACTCCACCATATTGGATGATTTCGCCTCGGTCATTTTGTTTGGCCATCGTCTTCGTCAGCCTTTTATATACACGCGGGCGTCACAGACCCCCATGAATTACCTTTAAATATGGTCGTGAAATGAATTCGGAATGAGGCTGAAGACGCCTTCAAACATTCTATGGCAGGCTGGTAACCCTTTTTGCCATTATCGTCATCATCTTCGCTTGCCCGGTGCAAATAAAGACCTCAAATGGCCGCTGGCTATTTCCTCGTTGAAGGGCCCAAGGGGAATTTCTTGCTTTATGCCTCTGGTAATTAAAGATGTTCCATTGAGTGCTTCCCAATGGTCCGTTTTAGCGTGCTCTCCATCCGCTTATTGCCGCTTAGCATAAACTAGCGCAATGTTCTCAAGCGTTCAACATAATGGGCAAATAGACAGCCAGTGCTGATTTTATATGAAAGACTTTGCGGTCGTTCTCAGGATCTCGCACGCGAAGGCCAGCGCTAAATGATGCGGAACGCTGAACTGTTGCGGACATGTAATGTATAATTTATCTCCGTTGGGAATCTTGCGAGCCTTTATGGTATTCGATTTTATTTCGAATCGTTATGGTGAAAAATTGTGCAGTGTAATGCGATGGTTTAAAAATGGCCTGTTGTCATTTGGTGGTTCAGGCTGACCGAAAATTATGACATTAGAAATGCGAAATTTAGTTTTGTCTTGTTATCATTTACGATGTAGCGTCCACCGCTGCTTTATATGAGTTAGAAATGTTCCGTTCATTTATGAACAAATTAAAAAATATGCCTTGAAAACTTCAAGTCAGCAGGCTCTGGACGGGTTTTCTCCGTATTAAAATCTATGGATGGACGCCGGAGTTAGCATTTACGATTTTTTCCTTGTTTATTTACAATTTTGTAAATATTCAGAACACGTGTAATAGTGTAGCATGTGATAAACTCTATTCGATGACCAAATTGTGGGCGTTGGAATTGATTTACACGTGAGAAAATTAATTAATGTTGATATCAAGTACATTAATTGAAGTCAAAATGTGTGTGTAAATGTTTTGGCATGAAGAATTATGTACAGTGAAACCTCCGAATACCGGACACT
>JAQIXS010003616.1:0-17571 GCA_034700785.1 Rossiulus vilnensis | reverse complement strand
TTACCTGCCTGACCAAAATTGCCCTCAATAAAATGGTTTGACGTGACATCACAGACAAAAGTAGGATTAGTTGATAAATATGGTTTATACATGTACATGTATATATTGCTAGTACTTCGGCAATATCTAAAGAACATTATAGGATCGAAGATGTTGCCCCCTTTTCATAGCATATACAGTAGTGTGAAATAAGTACATTAATCTAATTTTGTACCATATTTATTTGTCCAGAAATGAAAAGCTATTAATTGAGGCCTGGTGAAACCATCCATACTATAGCGATGTATCAGCACAAGAGGCTTCGTTGGCATTTTTTGCTAGTCATATCTGTAATCTTACACGATGAAGTTGAAGGGACACTTTCCAAAAACGACAAGTCCATTCCAGCACATAGTAATCAACAGCAAGCAACAGTACCGATTATTGACTATAATATGCAAACATTTTTTCAGTTCCCCAGTAGATATCGTAGTTATATTTGAGTTCATCTTTTTCCTACAGTTATCCCAACAATCAGTATTCGACCGCAGTTTAGTTACTGAGCATCCGAAATGGAAGAGTATCACAACCAACTATCATTCTTATCAGCAACCAGCTAATATTAAAAGGTTTCGTGGGACTGTACTTGGATATGTCACACCTGTGCGTGAATTTTTGTTTCCGTTTTGGTAGACATGGCCCAGAATCATGGTACTGTTAATTAAATTGACCGGCCCCAAATGTTTTAGTGGAATAACCATGGTTATGACGTTGCAAAAATATTTGGAAGCAAAATTTCATACATATCTCCAGTATGGTTGCAAGTAAAGGTTGATGACTCGGGTAGTTACTACATGGAAGGCAGCCATGATATTGATAAAGGTACTGCTTTGCAGATTTACACTATTAAATTATTTTGTTTGGTTAATTAATTTGAATGATTTTAATTTTCTATTCTAGGATGGATAGATGAAGTTAAAAGTAAATCTGTAAAAATAGGTACTAAATTTATCAAATAATTAAGAAGTAGCAGTTTACATGGGAACCTGATTTAATAAGTGGAAATATATTAGCACACATTTTCTCAGTGATTGGATTTTTAATGTGCCAAAATTAAATTTGTAAACATTTAACAACTCGTATTGAATACCACATTAATCAGTTGTGGAAATATTTCACTTTTAGGTTAAACCTAAGTGATTCTTTCAAACCCAAGCAAAACTAATAAAGTATATTTGAAATTATGGCAAACTGTGCTAAAGGTTGAATTACTGAAAGCATGTTTTCATCAGAAATGATGGATTTTGGCATTTCCAGTACCAAGAGTTCTGTTCGATGGATGGAAGGGTGTTAATTACCAGAAGCTCTTTACAAACGTAAAGGACGAAGCACAAAAACTCGCCTCCACTTTGCTGAAATTCTGTACGGTAGGTTGGTCTGAAATTGCTATTTTTATTTATTTTTCATTCATTATAACAATTTCAACTTTCATTCCAGCAATACAAATTCAACGGATTTGTTTTGGAAGTTTGGAGCCAACTTGGGGGCCAAGCGAAACAGTATGCCCCTCAACACATCTATTGTTACACACAATTTAAAGCGGGCATATAACGTATTTTATCCTCTGAATGAATGCAGGCAACTGTCCGATGTCATTGCAATAATCGGAAAAACGTTTAATCAACACGGACTTCAAATAATCCTAGTCATTCCACCACCTGTCTATTATGGGTATGCTTTCAAGTCTAATCAACGCATTATTAACTACTAGTACAGCTAATTAATACAGGTGTTTTGTTAGGGACCAACTCGGGATGTTCGATAAGAACGACTTCGACGCATTATCACATTCTGTTGACGCTTTTAGTTTAATGACCTATGACTATTCCAATTCCCAAAGGTAATTTAGCTGTTTTATACCACAGTAGCAAGATTAGTGGCATTAGATGATGAAATTTTCATTTACTGTTTTTAAGACCCGGACCTAACAGTCCACTGCCTTGGATCAAGAAGTGCGTAGAAATCCTGGTGCCTGAAGCAAATGATCCATTGAGGGAAAAAATTTTGCTCGGCTTAAATTTTTATGGCAATGAATACACTAGCACCGGGGGAGGACCAATTGTTGGCACACAGTAAGTGATTAAAATCTAATGGATCGAGTATTGTCGTCATGCTCCATTTCCATGCTCTTTTAATTTTCCAAATTTCTTTGCAAATTCAGAGTAAATGTGAAATGTATGCCAGCGTTATTTTCATTCACATTGTAAATTATTCATACAGTAAACATTAATTAAAATTATTTTTCTAGTTTAAATGAGCAGCAACTATACTGTGATTTTGAAAACGTTTTGTAGCATTTTTTCATAATGCACATGCCTTTATTTTCAGGTATATTGATATTATTCAAAAAGGGAAACCAAAATTCCAATGGGATGCTAATTCAGTGGAACACTTCTTTGAGTACAAGTAAGTGAAGGACTCAGCAAGTAAGAGGAAAACTTTCCATACAAATAATACATTCATTTTTTTCATTCCATCCAGAAGTGGGAACAGCAAAAAAATTGTGTACTACCCTACCTTGTATTCCATTGAAAAAAGGCTGCAACTTGCCCAGGAGCTTGGCACAGGAATTTCAATTTGGGAGCTGGGCCAGGGCCTCGACTACTTTTATGACCTGTTGTGATGCATTAGTGGGTGCGTGTAACCTGTACAAGACAATAAAATGCAAGGTGTGCACTTGTTCACTTAACAAATGGTGATGCTATTATTGAATTATCAACTTTAACATAAAATGTGTACACGTTTATTAACCTGTAATGGGTCACAATACACCGGCCATAATGCGATCGATTTAAGGCACCTAGACTGAAATGTAGAATCTAAGTGTATCATTTAGCAAAACAAGACTTAGCTGGCCATAACTAATTGTTTGCAATGGCAAATTATGGTGCTGGTAAATAAATTTCTGAAAGACAACCTGCAAATTAACGTGTGTAACATTGCAACGTAGGATTTTTGCACGGATTTTAGTCTGTGAAAATAGCTTATAGCTACATTAAAGTATAAGGTGATAAATTGAAGTCCCATTAAATGATAACAGCCTTATTTAGGGTGTAGAACTTTTGCCAGCATTCCTATTTCAGAAAGTAAATACATGATCTTTTTATGTAAACAAACGTGAGTTCCCATGCCAAATTTTGCATGTGTGAAATAATGATTTGAAGAGGTAGATTGGCAAATTTTTGATGAAAACACAACTAAATCAAAAAAGAAATTAGTGAGAAAAAGAAAAATTTTCAAAAGTTTTGTTTCCATTTACTTTCCAGTTATTTGTATGTGAATTTATAAAAGAAAAAGATTATGAAACAAATACAATAAGAAAATTAAATGTGTCCATATTGGGTTTTTTTATAGATTGCTGATATTTTGTAAATCTGCATTGTTTCGCTCGCTCCGATTTGTCTTGATAAATTGACAGGGCGAATTCAAGGGTGAAAGTTCCTAATTTTTAGATTAAATTGAAAAAACCTCAAATCACTTTGATAATATCAACAGTAATTGCTTGTTATTTCGGCCATTTGCTAGGTTGTCACAATTATACAAATTCTTCTTACGTTCGGTTTGTTCGGAATGTTGATAAATGTACAATCTTGGTACTCTGGTACAGTGGGCAATTTCACAAACACGGTGAACTTTTAAATTCCTTTAAATTATTACGCTGTTAGACTGGGTGACGGTAGTTGTCTTCTTGCATTTTCAATTGAGTAGGCAGGCTTCTCTGCACCGGTACTCATAGCTGGCTTGTAGTTTCTCTCGAGATTTCTGCGGTCATCATCCTCTTCCACCTCCTCGTAATCATCCACCCTCCTAAAGGACTCCTCCTCCTAAGAGCAGCAGAAATAAGTGAACAGCGAATAAAGTCTATTTGCCTGCCTCAATTAATACAACTTTGGTAAAAGAATTTAATTTCAGATTATCGACTAGAAATGGATCTTACGCCAACTTCCGTCGCTTCTACTTCGTCAATCGGTAAATCCACTGGAAGGTGACGAAGTTCTTGGACTTCCCTGGCATGACGGCTCGCAGGATTTTTGGACTTGGCCTTGTATACACCTCCTTCATCTGGAAATTATTGGGTCATTACAGCCATAAAATCTGCTTTCGTGATTCAAGAACACTGAATTTCCCCTACCTTCATCGTAATCTACCACTGTCACACGTTTCGCTCGAGATTTACGTGTAGGTGATGCGTAATATACGTCTTTTGGTGGAGGTACTCCATTTAGCACTTCAAAAGCTCTTCTATATAAAGATGTTAGAGGTTATCAGTGAGTCTTTCTAAATTTGACATTTGATACGATGAAGAATGGATCACTGATGCTGATTTGATCGTATATTTAGTACAATAAGAAATTTGCAATTTTTCGAAATTATGCTCTCAGTCAAGGCTTATTTTTAGTCTTAGGGTATTTAAATTGTTTACTTAGCATCCAGAAAGGGGGCTAGTAGATTTACAAGATCGTTCATATAAAAGATGCGTTTTTTATATCATTAGTTATGAATATTGAAAAAAAATCCACATGACCCAAAATAAATTGCATACCCATTTTCATTTTTATTGAAATATTTAATATCAATGCTAGATTTTTGTTTCCGTGCAAGTTGAAAATGCTACGCGTATTTACAAAAATGAAATAAACTTGGAATAAATGAGTTAGGCAACCTCCGATGCCCTTATTCGGAGGTTTAATTGTGGGGGAAAATCATTTTCTTAAGTTGTGATGAGTTTTTTCCATGATCAATTTCAAAATAATTTGAAATAATTTGAGGGTAATATTTTTAATGTTACTATTCATGTGCGATATTATTTGATGACTGGATTATAACTGGTCTGAGCTTTTTCATAATTTTAAATTTGATAAAAAAAATTAAACGAATTTGAAAAAATCGTTATGCATCCTCCAGAAATATTGTGTTTCCCTGTTGTTTTTTAAGTTTATTTCATTGTAGCAGCATTACTCTTTGTATTTCATAACTAAGATTTAATTTTCTTGTATGAACCCCAGATTCATTTGGAAAAAATCAAAGTATTTCCAAGCGATCTCAACAGCAATTAAATCAACATACATTTTAGAACTTCTTCTTCTGTTTCTGCCTTCACTTTCACTTAAATAAGCAGAGTCTTCTGAATCCGGAGGGCTTTTTCCATCTTTCTTATTTGTCACATTTCTTCCAGCTGGATTGACATTTGATTTCTTACTGGTGTTTCTTGTCGAGTTCGTGGATTTCACTGGTAACTTAAGAGCGTTGCTTCCACTTTTGGCCTGAGAATTTGGGTTATTTGGCGAACGGTCCAATTTTCGACTCCGAGGCACTTGTTCTGAATTACTGTTTGAATTAACCTTAGTGGTTTTGTTGTTCTTTAATATTGGAGGGGCCTTGATTTTTGGAATGACTTTTCTGGGCCCTTCTTTGGAATCTTTTGCCGCTGGTTTGGATTTTCGCCGTGGTTTTGGAGCTGTTGCTCGAATAAATTCTCTGAATAAAAGAAAAAAAACTGAAGAATTTAGGATACAGCATGCAGTAATAAAATAGAGATGGAACAAATATTTCTTACTTTGGCAAGCGCTCTAAAAGCTCTCCATACATAACGTGTTTAAAAGATTCATAACCTCCCACTGCAACGTAGAAATCTCCACTTTTGATGCCATTTGGCCCACGCACCCAATCACCGTTCAGATTATACAGTCTATTGAAGATAAATCACTAGTTATTCAAATGCTTTGGAAAAATGAGAAGTTTTACATATTTTGTGGTGACTATTACCATTTGGAATTATCATTAATAAAACAAATTAAAACGTTGATATTTTTTGGAACATGATACACAAAAAGTAAGTGAAATTTGAATTTTTTAGACATTTTTATTGCAGTTTTAATGTTTTCGAATATGGTACGATATCAGAAGGAAAATCATTGCGCACATGTAAAGCATGTATTTCGGGGTAAATCTTTTGATTATGCTTTGACATGTCTTTAGTGCATCTCTTTATTGATTTCATTTACAACAACACAAATGACATTACAATTTGTCAAATCAGATTTTCAGGAATTGTTTTGGTCCCATCCCAAAACTCCGCTTTAAAATCTGCCCAAGAATGCTCAATTATTTTCTTTTGAAAACATTTTTAATAGAAATGATGGACTTCTTTGTAAATTTTGAGACTTATTTTTACAAGACTTATTTATTTTTTGGACCGATGTATACTTTTGAACAAGCAATTTTCTGTGTAAAATCATATTTAAATATAAACCTAAGATATTTTCTCTTGTTGTGTTTGTGTGTAATCATGAATTTGTTTTTATTTTAAATTTTTTATACACCCTAGAGTATAAAATCAAATAAATCTCCGTTTATCACTCAAATCAGCAGTGTCGCCCAGTAATGAGGATAATTTGATAGTTACATGTACATGGTGTGTGCATTACTATTTAATGAGTAACAAGTTTGCATAGTGTCTGCTTCAACCCATTTTTATGAAGCCCTGTCATACATATATTAATTTGACCCCCTTTTGGTATCTTCCATATCTAAATTAAATGATCAACGTTATAATTACAGGTCATCTTCATGATTACGTTAATAATTTGTAAGGCTATATCTTTAGTATCCAAATATAGACCTTTTGTGTTAATACTTTAGCATCCGCTGAGCGCTCTACTAGACGATTCTTACCTCTTAACATATCCAGACTTGTCTAACTTCTCTCCAGCTCTCAGCAGCAATTGTTCCCAATTGTCCAAATCGCTTCTTCGCACCGCTAATCTAACTGGTGGTGTCACATCATCACCGTTTCGATAAATGCTTTAAAATGAAGGCATATTTTATTTTAATTCCGCAAAATAATACGACAAATATAGTGAGTACAGTCTACGTAGAACGTTCTTTTGATAAAAATTAGTTCGACATGGAAATTAATGTTGAATTAAAATTTAACTTATTTTTTAACAGTTTTGCTGTTTTATCACCAATAATTTTTTTCCAAAAAAATATATCCACAAACTTTAATTTTTCTATGTTAAATCGCAAATACATGCGCTGTATCTAATTGCAGCCATCCTTTTAACATTACACATTCGCTATGTCTGAAACGTCTGCTGTGATGGTCTGCACCAACAAGATTAACACTACCTGTACACTTACTTTAACACAACCGGCTCCCAGGGATAAGGCCGTTTGCGATACGATTTTTGAATAGACTTTTGAAGCTTTGGAGGTGGTTTTGACGCCTGTTTGCAAATGTAAATGCAAAAGTATTGTTTAGGAATTTTAATTTCAATAAACAAACTATTATATAAAAAAGTTGAACAATTACCCACTTTGGTCGATTTTTTAATCGCTCTCTTCATGGCCTGTTGTTGTTCGATACCGCTATACCTAAAATTTAAAAAAATGAATTGTTATAGACTATCAACAGTCTCAAGCCACGACAGAGTTTGTATGCTGTAATCATTAATTATAATTATAATTAGTAAACACATATCCTATTATTATACGTGCTAACTTCAGGTTTCCTTATATCCAAAAAAAAACAATCGAACAAAAATATATTTGTATAACTGACCTGAAAAATAAACATAACCAGACTTAGGATAGTTCCAAGAAAAATGTTCTTTTTCATTTCCATTTAACGTGATCAATTACTGCCATAACAAAAGCGAAGAAAAAGTATGCATTCTCCCATCTGACCATAACAAAAACAAACTGCAAATAAATATACCGTGCAGCAGCGCGATTTAATTATCATTAAATATTCGGGTGACTTGCGTGCTTTTGCTTTTTTCCACGTCATTTTTACGATAAGCATTAAAACGAAGTAAGCCGAGCCCTGTAATTAAGTTGAATCGAAATAGTCCAGACTAAGCGCAAAAGGAGGCACGCAACGGCAAAAAGTGCATGGAATACATTTCTCATTTGCGGAGATAAAATCGGATTTCACGGCATTGCAGCACTAATTTCAGAATCTGGGAATTGTGATTTTGGCGGTGGAAGTTACTGGTAATGCAACATTAAAACCACACCGATCAAAGTGCCCACGGAACAGATGCATACCAAAGTTGTTTCTGTCTAATTATTTGGCAAAATTGTAGGTATAATATAAATGACAGAAAAATCCAGAGATGCAGACGTAATATTAAAGGCAGGTGGCGGGTTTACTATAAAATGTCACGCTAGTTTAATTGATTAAAAATTGCTCATTTCTTTCAAAGCATTTTTCAAAACACTTTCAAAGAATCATGGTATTACTCGTATTGCAATGTTTTTCTTTGATCATATACAGTGTTTGTACCTAAGCTTATTAGGAATGAAAATGTGCAGAACATTGGATTCTTAAAAATAATGCAGGATAAAAAAATATTGAGCATCTAAACAAAGCCGCATATTGTTGCTGGTCATTCTGGAATATTTGTTAGAAATCTAAGGGTGGCATCAAGTTTGGATGATTTTTAGAGGAACATGTATTCGCGTTCACCTTTATGGAATTATGTTTCTGGAAATACATTCTCCAATGTAGATGTAAAGTTCAATCACCTTTTCTTTGCTATTTTGCTATTCTTTGCTATTTTGTTAGGGTTATATTGGAGGTGAGCTAATAAAACGGTATGCACCACTTTTGTTATTAAACATAAATAAACGCATTGCCGATATTCTTAGTTGAAAAACACCTGTAAGCGACTATAATAAGCAGCTTAAAACATCTACTTAATGTGACAGATCAACAAAGCATGATGGAATATGGGTTCAGCGTTAAATAAATGTACATTTTTATGTTCAACAGCATTCAAAAGAATTCCGGGAAATGAATAGACTAACAACGGCAAACTTATTAACAGGTCGTTGTTACGAATAGAGAATCCATAAAGTTGATTTGAAATTGTAGATTCCATTGATTCCATTGGGTAATTAGTGCTGACGAAACGCAAACTTTTGACTTTTGTGAAAAAAAAAGCTTGAATTATTTTCTGAAACCTCTTGGCATCATCTCTGAGTGCTTGGTAGATGTCTTATGCGATTAAGGCAGTTCATTTTTTAGATGTTACAATACAATTCAGAGCCAAGATACGATTCAAACAGATAATAACCAATTAAAAACTGCAGTGTAGCATTGTATTCTTATTGAATTTTATTCGGAACTTTGAAAGTATCAAGTATATATGAATCGTTCAAAAATGAAAACCTCTTAAGTAATTACTGCATCATTGCCTTAAATTTAATAATAATAAACATTCTGAAAACTTATTTGGCTCATAACAACCCTTAAAGCACTTTTAAAACGGCGTATGACAAACCTTTAGAAGGAATTTTCTGGGAAGACTACTGTTTCTCTAAAACTTGTGTGAATGTATAAGAATTGTAACTGGATCTGCTAATGAATTTGGCTGTAGACACCAGCTAACCACAGAGTTAATTGGGACTAATCCTTATTATACAAATGACAGAGGTTATTGCCATTGTTTCTTCAAACAAATTAGTGGTTTTGATTAGCAGGTAAGATAGGTATCTTAACGCCTAATCTAAGTGAACTACATGTAAGTCACTGCCCGCTTAGGTAGCCTTTGCACACAGGATGCCTTTAAAGTAACTAGTAAAGCAGACCTTACAATATCATTAGGCCTACTGGTGTCATTACCTGATAATTACTGTACTAATAACATTACATTTTGAGAAAGACAATACTAGAGGTAGTGTAAGGTAAATGGGAATTTAACATGATTTTGTATGTCTGACAAGTAATGAAGGAGTAACGATAGTTGGTAAGGTTATCATAGGTAATGAATCGGCACTGTCGTGTAGTAATGATCGTGTTTAAGTTTGCTTAAGATGTTTGATACTGATAGCTAGGTAATAATCACATGAATGCTTGTAACTATTTATTACTCACATCGCCTTGAATACGTTTAAAATTGTATTAATCATCCCGCATGCACTGCTTTATACCAACTAATTTCTTAAAACGAAAAACATAGGAAATGCAGTACAGAAAACAATAAATAAAAATAAAAATGAACATTAAAAACGCGGTGTTTTTATAATTGCAATTGAAATAGAGAAGGCTATACGTGGCGAAGCAACGAGGTCATGTTGTCCATTCCCTAACGCCATGTTTAGTAAGGGCGGTTACTTATGTGCTTAATTCAAGCCTAATTTGCGTCAAAATATTGAAAACTAAGCGAGAAAGCGCGGCATTTGCAGGCAAAAAAGCAAAGTAAATTAAGTAGATGACCCGCTTGATAGCAATTTCCGTTAATGCATTATTAATTAATAAAGCTTTCTCTTCTGATTCGGTGACGCTGATTGCAACAGCACGTGGATGGGTGTACACATGTACATGTAGGCCAATGCGTTGTTGATTTACCATTAAAATTTGACTTGCCAATAAATATGAAAGCCAGCGTGCAAATCCACCTTCGCAAACAGCAATTACGTATGAATTTGTAAGAGTGCCACGAAATTGGAAAACATTAGGTTGAATGCACCGGTTCCAAGAATTCAAATGTCCGAATTAAATATTCACAAGCCGTGAACAAACGAACGTGTCCAGAACGGTTACATTGGACATTAAAACTACAACATATTTCACAATAAATGAATTTTATTAGAGGGTGTAGGCCTATTGCAGGGATGGAGAACAGCAAGCGTGTTCAGGTGTTTGTGTTTCACCAGCTTTTTACAGTGAATACCTCTAAGGATAAGCATCAGCAATACTGTGTTTACTTTCCCCATTTACTAATGAAATTTTAATTCGGCTGTGTACCGATAATATTTCCTGACTTTTAAACACGCACTATCTTCGTTATTAAAAAAAACATGGAAACAAAACCGAATATGATAATTCTTTCCAAAATTGTAAAACAAATTATGAACGCAGCCAGACACCTACATCATAGCTCGTTGTGATTCATTAAAACAGATTTGTAATAATTTTTAACTGAATTTTACTATGTTTTTTTTAAAGTTTTCTTTATTTGTGCTAATACAGAGGACAGATTACAGTTGTTGTTTATTATATTGTTTGCAGAATGTGTGTTTTAGTAACCCTTATTAATTTCAGTTTGCGAATCAAAATCCTAAAAACTTCACGCTCAATATTACTAGGTATGGGGCATTTTCAGAAGAATCAGAACAGAAAGAAAAAAGAGAAAGATATGCATAAAAATGTAAAGGATCTATACTAATAAAACATACTATGTAATAACATTCCCATCTGAAAATTAAGAACTTCTTATTGGCCTGCTAGGTTAGTGATTTCAAGAAATAATGAAAATTGTATAAAAAAATTTAATTTTAGCATATTCGTTTTGTCCATTCAATTTCAATTTTGTGAAGATAAAAATAGACAAAATTTAAAGTTTTGGTATAAAGGTCTACAATGCACCGCGATAACATTGATTCATTTTAAGTAAAGTTTTCTTTCTAAGTTTCGGTTAAATGTTCCCTGTTTTGACTTAAATGTATCTTCTATTGAAACTAATAATATCAATTAATCCTCTGTTAAAAACGGTGTCTTCTGTGTTTAGAAAGAAAGTCATCATACAAAAACAATGATAGACAGTTCTAAAAGTATCTACCATCAGAATTCAATAAGAACACGTGTGCATGCTATTTATCAAACAAATAAAATGCTACCCAAGCGAGTTGCTTAGCAATTCGTGTTTATGACCGGCCTACATAATGTAATGAAAGTCTATCTTTTAAAAATAAATCGATGATGTATAAAAAATCAGGAGCATATATGAATTGAACAAGCCAGTACCTTGAATGAATCATCGTTAAGTTTATATAATTTCGCCAAACCGAATTATAATTACAATATATGTAGGATTGTATACTTATATAATGACTATCACTTTTCATGCATACCGCAAAAGTGGGAAACACTCTTGAACACGAGCCAACACAATTATTCAACTATCTCATAATAGGGTAAGTGCCGTAATGAGAAGGTTGCTGCCATATCAGGAGTTTACGAAAAGGACCTACTTCAGCTATCACAAACACCGTACATATGTTGTAGGGAAATGCATAGGGCCAAAGCTAATGTGCGGAAATTCATATTGTACATATAGTTTAGGATATCGTCTTAATGGATTGCATGGCAAATACAACATGCCCAAATCCCGCTCTAATTTCAGAAAATTTGCCACATGTTGTATTTAATTCATTACTGACTCATTTAATAAGAGCGTAGTCTTGTTATCGTCATTCTTCAGTATGCTTTGCGAACTGACCAAATCGAAGTACTTCACATTGTAAAATGTTGTTTGTCGTAAAATATGAAGTGATACGATTTATTACATCATATTTTAACGTAAAATAATGTGAATCACTTGATATCAGGGATCCTGTAATATAAGATGCATTGCTTCAAGGAAAAAGCTAATGTAATGCAGTATATTACATGTGTAGTGAAAGGGCAGTAAAAGACCCATGTAATAACTCAAACAAATGGAATGGAATGATTTAATTCTGTTGAAAATGTTAGTCCACCCCACTATTGACATTATGATTTTATGCACACTTTATTCCTTTCGTTAGATTCAAAATGACGTTCGGTGAATTGCATTATATTTCTGCTATTCAGGACAGTAAAGACTACGAGTACAGTATAAAATATTAATCGATTCTGCATACATAATAATGATCCAATGATTTTGCTTAAAAACACGGGAGTGTACCCGAAGCAATTCCCTTTAGCTAATTTTGATTTGTTTTTTGTTTTCTTCATTGTCAACATATAGCTTTATTGGCTAAGTAACTTAGCTCGTGTCAACAAGCAGTTTAGAAATATTTAAAAGGATTTGCTCCAGCTTTGAAGAAATACACTCGTTTCAACGAACATTTAAAATAATTAAACATCTTTCTTGCTTTATGAAATATAATTTGCTTTGTATTGTATTCTACGGAGCACATTAATTATTAACATATTTTTATTATATTAACACTAATATTACGATATATTAATATATAATATATTAAGATATATTAACACTAATTATTCCACTGCAAATTTGTTTCGCTCTCGTATTCGATGTAAACGTGTTTTAAGTGTAACTGCCTTTGACAAGAAAATCACTTATTATATTGTCTTTCCATCCGAAATTTGGAGACTAGAACATATCGAAAAAACCGATAAGAGTATATAAAATATATTTACGAATATTCATGTATTGTACGAGATAGCGTTTTTAAAAGTTTGTGAATAAAAACAGTGAAAATAAAAGATACACGATCGTAATACACACAAAAACACGTGCGCTTCACTATGAGGAATATTGCACGAATTAATAGTCATTACCTGGTTGGATGTTTATGCATGTATGAAAATCTTTCATATCCAAATTAACTAGCTAACTTAACGATATTTTCGTCTGTAAATGTGACAACACGTTACGGGGAAGTCGTCAGTATTGATCATGGTGAATGCGTGTTTGTTGTCCCGAGTAACCCAAGTTGCCAATAGTTTCCAGAAACTGTTTACCACAAGGTGGGGCATGTACAATTGAACGTACAAAATAACTTGACCTTGAACCAGAATCCAGTTCCTAGCAACAAGTTTTTCTAACTGCATAGAACGTCTTAACCGATGGCCACCCAAACAACATTCCCAAAACCAATTGCAGTATTCATTAAAACGGAAGTTTAGCTTGCTTTCCTGGAATATTTATCATCTATGAGTATTATTTGCTATCAGTCCTTGGAATTTAAAAACGAAGCTAAATCAATCAATCGTAATCGTAGTTCACATGTTCCGTAAAAGTAACAATGAACGCCAATTCGTGAGAATGTTTATATCATCGGAAATCGATGCTCTTGTAGTTTAGTCGAATTTCATTAGTAAATGCACTCCCATCATAAAATCGCTTTGTAACTTTTGTTATAATCTTTAAAATGGCAGTCAGATAATACTAATGGTATCCCGCAGGCATTAGTTGTTGGAAAATGTTTTTAAATTTCTTTAAAATAACGGAAAACCCGGCTGCTTGGCGCTTTGCAAACACGCATTTATTAAAAGTTCTATTCACTAAAGGAACACAAAGCTAATGGTTTTTGCAAATTAACACGCAAAATTACGTTCTTTTGCATGTAATTATGCAACTTACACAATGTAACACGTTTACAATCAGGTGATGCTTTCTACGCATCGATTTGATAATAAGGAAGCTTTCAAAGTTTGTTATGTAAATGAGGCGGAAAAGTGCTGTAAAAGGCGGTACAGTGATAAAGATAACATTGTGCGATTTGTCAACATGTCAACAGCTAAAAATTAATTTAAATTAGACAAACTATTCACCTCCCACCTCTTCCTATATCTTCAAATCCTGCGCACCCTTGGTGCAATACTTAACATATTCCTCTCCTGCATAGGCGAAGAGGAATATGTAAGTGTTGCACCAACGGTTCAAATCAAAGTTTGTGGGGTAGATGGTTAGTGGATCTGACTGGCTACAAGGCAGAAGATATTCAGAGTAATAGTAGTGTGAGGTGAAAAACATTTTTGCAAGTATATATATGATTTTCAGTTAGCACCTTAATTAAGAAATTCGAATTTTCCATGATATAGAGTTGTTATAATAAATGTTGGATCGGTGTAGACGCATGAAATATACACTGTAGAAGCATTGTTATTGTGCCTTGTACAAGTGGGTTCAGTTATGTGTTGCGTTGTTGCAAATTGAGCAGGCTTCGGGTTTATTGGGTCTAAAAAGTAGGCATTAGTTTAATTACGATGAACAGTGGCAATCTAGAGGGGCTAAGCTGCCTTAATATTTAAGATTTATGAACATTTTATAGGAATTTTGGTTACATGCTTCATTTGTTTTATTTTTTAAATTTTATCTATTAAGAATGGTCTTTTCAAATGCGTTATTGATCTTCTACATATACATTGCAATATATTTAAACGTGTTATCAGTAGTCAGCATTACACTGCTTTATTTCCATATTTCTAAAATGTTTCATCCCTCTTAGTTTCCTTTATTAAAAGTTTTGAACTACATTTCCTAATTTATGTCAACAATACATTTAAATCATTTGGAAAAACTTGTTTATAACATATTGTTAGAAATATTACTAATGACTGGGACGGCGTGGAAGATTTAAAAATAAAAACAATTGTTTAAATTGTTAGTGATTTTTGTTGAAATTATTTCCAAAAATGGTAAAAACAGAGGGTTATGCTGAATATTGGGAACACCTTTTTAAACATACTACATAATCAATAGTATGCTTCAATTTATGTGTTTTTCCAACACTTTCGCTTATCTCATTCTATTGATTAATGGCCACAATAAATTACATGTATACAGTATATCATAATAATAATGACCTTGATTAATACTGCGTTCACTTGATTAATTCTTTAAGATATTTTTGCATAGAAATGTTACCAAAGAAATTTTTTAGCTGTTCACTTTGCAGCTTTTACAAAACAAAACTAACCCTCTTTTTTATCTCTCCTCAATAAAAAAAAGACTCCTTTGATTCCATACTTGCGCAACTATCACCGGTGTTATTATAAGGGCTGGTAGAGGATTTTTTGAGGGGGTGGTGAAATGCGATGTAATTCCACCCCCTCCTCATTCTCTTAATTATTCCTGAAATGCAATTTATGTAAAACCATGCAAGTAGTACTTTGTTTCATTAATATTTACAATGAATGAACAGGTGTAGTAGACCAAAATTAAAACAAACTATAGATCACAAATCGTGGATCTTTGGTTGCAATCTAAAAAAATTGTTTAGAAATCGTTAATGAAACAAGTAAGTGGAAATTTTAACAAAACGGATCTGAAATCAAAAATTCGCCCACATTTGTATGGAACAACACCATAAGTCTAAGTTTTGGAAACTATGATCGGAAATTAGTCGTTATGAGTGTATTCTTGGGATAGCAACGAAGGTAGGGGTAAGAGTAGGTCGATCATTGAGAATAGCATGCTGTTAACGTTATCCGGATTATCGAGTTTCTACTATATGTGATAAGGGACATAATCCATCATACCATACTATTTTTTTCTATTTTATTCAGCTTTTACCAAAGCATATAACTTTTATGTACTGCTGAGAATCATCGGAAAAAATTATTTATTTGCAAGAAAGTAGTTTAGGTATAGGAGTACTAAATGAAGGGTGCCAAAACAATGAAGTACGAGAAAATCAACTTTTCAGGCGAGGGAAAAAACTGAATGGTTTATTAAGTTTTTTTTCTGTGCAAACTATTCAGTTTTATCACTCGCCTAGAAAGTTGATTTTTTTGGCTCTTGCTACGTGATGTTTGTGTAGTATTCATTTATTAACACTGTTATCAACCCTCTACATAAACTACTTTTTTGCAAATCTAAATTTTTCAGAAATATAGATAACACTAATATGATTTCGTGGAATTTTAATTATGAAAACGGCATTGAGGCAATTATTTCCTTTATTCTGACGTCCATTAAACATTGATGTGGTTTTATGGGCCCAAAATTGAATAACGTTTATTCATGTCCACTTTACCAAGGTTTGCAGACTCAGCTAACAATTATCATTTTTGAATTTAAAATATACTGAATTAATGCTAAACAGATCTGTCCAAGAAATTCCACAAAAATCGTACAATTATGCATTGATTCTGTATTTTCTTATTTACATTTACAATTAACAACGAAATATAAATTTTCAGTTGTAACAATAACAAATATATTGTCCAAAGATATACATGTATTCTTCAAGAGAACATCACATTTCAAAAAATGCTATATAGATGTTGGATGTTGGTTTTTCAAAAATTATTTCCAAATTTTCAAAAAAACGAATACTCTGTCAATATTTTGGCTCTCACGATGATAAGTACTGTATATTAACATAATTTGTTATACCCTTATGTCAACGAGAATAATTTGTTCCAAATTGAACATTTATTTTAAGGCCGACCAAAAAGGATGGCCACAATGAGAAAAAAAATTACACATTTTTGCTTCAAATACTTATTATAATTGCTGAATTTTATTTTTCCAGAAGACCAAATGGTCGCCCACTAGGGTATGACATTTTTAATAATTTGGGAATGTCTCTCTTATCTATGAAAATAAATATTTTTATCTCTAAATTAGACCTCCGAAAACGGGGTTTCCTCCAAAGACAGGCATCAGGGATTTTTTAAAAGTTTATTTCATTTTTAAGAATACACGGGGTATTTTCGAATTATAAAAAAAATAACTCAGACCCTAGTAGACAACCAACTCTAGCATACAATGGGAAAACAGCAAATACAACAAGTATTTGAAGCAAAAATACTTACAAAAAGCCATAGTGGTCATTCTTTTGATCGGGCTTAACATGTATAATAAACATCCAATTTAACCAATAAACATATAGCTATAAATTAAACAAAAATATTCTGTTGATGAAAAGATTTCAAACTCACTGTAATCTATAAAACGCCTCCTTCCCAGCAGCCACGTATCTCTGGTTGTTTTCCAGGTCCTCCAAGTCCCTGACCCTTGATCCGTTCACCGGCGTGTACACATTACGAATCGCTCCAAACCC
>JAQIXS010003615.1:0-17572 GCA_034700785.1 Rossiulus vilnensis | reverse complement strand
AAGCGGTGCGCTTTAACACATGTTCCCTATTAAGTTAGACGGGACTTTAGAAAACTGACCATATAAGCGGGGTGACCATATAGCCGGTACTGACTGTATTAAAAAATATGCGCCTAGCCTGAAGCATGATCCCGTTGATCATGACTCAAGGTTATGTGTGACGTCACTTTATGAGCTACCCCTTTCGAACTTCCGGCCGCTTTAAAATGGCGGCGTCTATGTGTTCATTATTTCCACGAGGGTATTCCTATTTAAAGGTATTTGTAAACTACTTATAATGTGTTACTGGTTTAGAGAAATTAAGGAATATAACATTTTATTAAGCATAAGTAGTTGTTAATGACAAAATTAAAGCGAAGAGGCTTTCAGTAATATTGTAATACAATGGTACCGGTATAATCTTGCACCCTGAATGATGCAACTGTTCTGCAAAATTTAATCTTCAATGTCTTTGAGATTTAATTATTAGGATATTTTATCGCACTCTTTCTGTAGCAGCTAAAGCGCGGATAGTTTGCGTTGTAATAATTTAAAAAGCACAATAGGTACATGTACATTGTATGATCAGGAAGTAGGCCTATGACTTTGCTTAATAAATGCATATCGTTTGGTGTTCCATAGGGTTTTACATCTAATCAACGATTTAGGTACTACTGTGTCTCAACTTTCTCTTATGGACACTATTCCACCAAGCAAGCTCATATTTTACATAGATCTCATCTCAGCTGTAGAAAGAGTTATTACAATGAGGTACCATACTTGCTGAGGCAAGTTCTCAGTTTCTACATTATGTTATTGTAATTATTGTGATGATAATTTTACGACAATAATTATTATTCTACCAGATTGCCATTAGAAATTTTTCCTCGCCACCTGAGAAAAAAACATTTTTTGGACAGCTGATTGATAACATTAGGCAAGAAATGGCCAAAAATAAAGAAATGAAAGTATGCTAACAATGTAGCAGTATGCACGCAATGAATTTCAATTGTCATATCAAAAATATAATGAACATACTTTTGTACTTCAAGGAAAGCGTGAAAAAGTTTAAAGAGGAAGCAGAAAAATTAGAACAATCTGATGCTTTAAAAAAAGCCCGAAAGAAATTTGTAAGTTGAAGATGTATTCATTCTTCATTCAAGAGATCATTGAAATATCTGTGACTTGAAAATAAGGTAGATTCGTGTAATTGAAATGTTTATTGCTTTACATTCAGGAAACAATAGAATCAGAGACTGCAAAAAGTTCTGCAGTTATTAAAGAAAAATTGGAAGTTTTCAGAGATAAGTTACAAGAGGTACAATCTTATTACAGGATCAGTTTTGTCTTTCTTGCTACGTTATAGTAATTTAAAATGCTTTATTTTGCTTTCTCTTGGCAGACATTAGAGGAGGCTCAAAAATCTGAATTAGGCAAAAAAGCAAGTCAAATATCGAGTGAAATATCAAAGTCTGCAAAAGGAGCTGCAGAAGCAGTCAGTGAAAAAACTGAATCTTTAGGAAAGAGTGTACCATTTAAAGCAATTTCAGAAGTAAAAATTATAATTTATGTACTTTTTGTAGTTTATTATGTTATGAACATTGCAGAATAATGCACATTTTTTTTCCATTTAGAGTGTAAAGGCAGTTAAACAAGAAATAGATGACAGCACATTATATAAAACTGGTGTATATAAACCTCCTGGTAATGTTTTTATATTTGCATAAAGTATTAATTTGTCTCTTGGATAACTTAAATTTAGGTTGCTTTCTGGTTTTTATATAGAAAAATTACGAAAAAGAGTTGAAAGGGATGGAAAGGAAAATGAGGAAATAATAACGCCAAATGAGTGAGTCATGATTTGTTTTTAATCTATTTCTTTTCAGTGTTTAAATATTATTTAAAAAACATGTATTAATGTTTTAGGGAAGCCACTGGGGTGGAACTTCATAAAGATTCACGTTGGTACCAAAACTGGCAAAATTTCAAGGATAATAATCCTTACATTAATAGTATGTCTAAATCATTGCTATCCTTAACTAGTAAATGCGTGCCCGAGTTATTTGTTTACTGAAATTGTTTTATATCAGAGGTTTTTCACTGGAAAATGAAATATGATGAAAGTGACAACCCAGTTGTTCGCGTTTCACGTGTCGTTACAGACAAGGTCACTGACATTATAGGTACATGATTTTCATTACTTGATGATAGTAAAAATTAAAACTTAATATTACCTGTGCCAATATTCCATGTCTTTTTAGGTGGAATGTTTCAGAAAACCGAGTTGTCAATAGTTTTAACAGAAATTTGCAAAATGGACCCAAACTTCAATAAAGAAGCTTTTCTCAAAGAATGTGAATTTGAGATGATTCCAAATATTTTAGAGGTAATACTGCACGTAAACACTTGGTATTAGAATGTAAATTATGAGAGCTAATTTCTATTATTTCTAGGCATTGGTACGAGGTGATTTGGCAATACTAAAGGATTGGTGTTATGAAGCAGTGAGTGTCTCACATTAACTAATAGTCAGCGAAAATTGAAAACATTAGAAGAATATCAAAAGTGCATTTGTTTTTATGCTCGGAAGTGACTTGACCCATTTCTTTTTAGCCATACAACGTATTGGCCACACCAATTAATGAAGCTAAAGCGAGAGGATTAAAAATTGAATCAAAAGTATTGGACATTGGTAGTGTTGATGTGAGCATACGTTTTATTTTAGTGTGATGGTGTCATATTGCCAGAAAAAAGACTATCTTAATTTCCTTTTCTTAGCTGGCCATGGGGAAAATGATGGAGCAAGGACCTGTGCTATTAATTAACTTTCAAGCTCAACAAATCATGGTGGTTCGAAATTCGCAAGGGGAAGTTGTTGAAGGTGACCCTGTAAGTTGCTTACATTATCATAGAATTTCAAGTATATTGTAGTATACTAGTTGGAACATAATACCATAAAAATGATTGTTTGTGCTGCAAATACATCCTTGATGAAACGTTCAAGGATTTCCTTTATGCCATACATCCACAAATGCTTAATAAGCCATTAATCTAGAATATATATTTATAATTCCCAGTTTTCCTATTACATTGTGTAGGTAATTTCCATAACGTATGAGACAGACTAGCATTATCAACTATGCTAATTAACATCTTTCTGTAGAAGCAGGGAAGAATTACGTATTAACACATTTTGGTTTTTAGGACAAAGTGATTCGTGTCTTTTACATTTGGGCCGTATGTCGGGACCAAACAGAACTTGATCCCAAAGCAGCGTGGAAATTGATGGATATATCTGCGAGTAGTAGTAGGCAGTGGTTGTAAAATATGTTGAATTTCCAGTTTGTAATAAATTTTAATTAGGAAATAAATTGTAATACAAATTAAATGTCTTCATCATCACATGAACTAGAATTAAGGCTCAGTTCATCAATTTGGTCTTCAATTTCATCGGAGCTTTTATCCTTCGATGTATCTGTAGTGGACAGGCGTTTACTTGTTTTATTTTCACTGTCAGATTTTGCAACTGATCTGATAAGAGATCCTGAAAGTTTAAAATAAGTTGTATTGTGAAAACCTTCCCTCAAGAAAAAATATTTGGCATGGAGTCACAAAAAGGACTATATCTGGGAGGACACAAAATTATAATTCATAATACTTTAAATTAAAATACTCACTTCGTTGTCTTTCTGGCAGGAATTTTATTTCCATTTCAAATTCGCTTTTTTGCTTAACTTGTTCTTTAATAGTAGGGGTTGGCCTACATGATGGGATAAAATGTAAACACTTAAAATTAATGATAACCATTGAATCTGTTAATGTTCCTTGGATGCATATAATTGTTAAGAGCGGGTCACTTAGCCAGGCCCAGTGTAAAAGGTTAAGAATTTCAAATAGTAAGTTCTGATAGCAACCGTTTATACTTACGAAATGATATTATCTCCTGACTGGCTACATTTGGCACATATACCAAACTTCACCGAGCATGCCATACATACCACATGGTATGCCATCTGCACCGATTTGCCTTCACATTTTGTGCTATAAACAAGAATTGGGATATTTTAAATAATGCACGGCTGTTGTGTGAGAATCCAAGGAATGTTACTTACCATTTTTTGGGGACGGTCAGAGGTTTATATTTCTTATATTTGATTCGCCATTCAATGATCTCTTTGCATCGACTGCAAACACCACTTACTTCAATTTTATTAATCATTTTATTTTGAACAGTTTTATCGTGCAGGTCATTTTTGAATCCGAAATTGTTTTGATGTTTTTGCGGCCTTGTTCTTTTAATGTTGCCTTTTTGAGAACTCATTCTAAAATATAAAGCGCAAGAAAAAATGATGAAACTTGCTTGTAATTATACCATGGACACTGTGTTTTCACCTAAGTTAATGAAACTGAATTTAACGTGTGCACTCAAATGGGAGCCTGTGTGTTGAAGGTCTGCAATAACCAATGATAGATACTTTTTAGCCTGTTTTTTTCAAAAAACATGTCCATTTAAATTTTCACTAAACTGAAAACCCAATAAATCAAGGCATACCTTTTCCTATTTAATTTCGACTCGTTTTCTCACAGATTCAGTTACATTTTGACTACATGTCAACGAATTATTTAATTCGTCCTATTTATGTACCAATTAGTGTAGTATTTATTTATGGTCGTAACTGTCAGATCGCCCAATTAATATGGACCCTCAACCCTCCCTTTCAACCTAGGACGTCTTTTATGGGCAGCCCAATTATGTTCTTTATGCTGCGCCCTCTCTATTTACGCGCACGTGGAACCAGAAGGCTTTGGTGGAACTTGAGCTTACTATGCATGCGCACATGGAAAACATTGCTGTATAATTAGCTAAATCACCAACTTTTACCTATAGGTGCATCGCAAACCAACAGCGTAATTGTCAGTACCATCATAGCAAGGTGCCATGTAGGCTGCATTACACCGTAGCCCTCGAATTTGTTACCCATGCACTGGATTTCAAGATTCGAGCGTCTGATCCATTAATTAATCCATCTATTAGTTTTACTAAGTATCAATTGTTGTCATGACTACATCGAACTTACCTAATTATTCCTTCCTATACGCTAACCTATCTTGCAAAGCACTACTAAAATCCACTGTCAGGAATCAGGATAAGCCCAAAACGCATGGTAAGTGGCAACACTGGAATAATGGGGATTATGATAAATTGCGATTTCATTGGTATTTCGTTGTTTTCACATTTATAAAAAAAACGTCGATTGCATTGTATGGCGTTTTGTATTATAGTGAAGTAAATGAAATAAAGGCAACGTATATTTTGATGAAGTTTTAGGGAATGAAAACATTTTTCTATGTATCTGACATCACTGTATATGTGCTCCAAATTTCCAAAAAAACCAAATTGCTATGTTTTGTACTTTTAGCATTTCTTTCATATATATGGTGTTATGAGTTAATTAGTAAATGTCAGCCCAGGTATTTGCTATCTTTTGTGAAATTCTCAGGAAACCTGGTGCCAGTTTGGCATCCAGTGAAACCAATCGGCTGGATTTGAACAACACACTTGAGCAGCTGAGCGAGGTTTCACATTTATTTGCACATTTTGTGTCACATTTCCATGTGGAATCAAGCATGCTTTATTGATTTAAATTCGTAAAGCCTGCCTCTCACATTCACAACTCGTTTTGCTTTTCGAGAAAGGAGTCAAACGTACTTGTCAACAAATTTGCCGTAAGGTGGCGCGTGCAACATGGGCAATCGGGCCCGCTAAATTCAAAAGCGCCGCGCGTGTTCATTTTGCATATTGTTTTCGAAATTTTAATTCGTGTTATGCAGACAACTGGTTTGCTAGTAAGTTTCAATTTGTGAAGTCGATCTCTCATAACTCGCAAGTTCCCTAAACGCCTTTCCCCCTCCTCCTTCAAAAGATTGCACTTACTACCAAAAGTGGATCAGAATGTTGGTTTTATAATAATTGTAGAACTACTTATCCAATGCCATTTACATTGAAATACCGTCTTCTACTGATTTATTTGAGAGTTAATATGCATGTTTATATTATTATCAGAAAAAAGTTACGGAATCCATTCAGCAGAATGTATTATGAAGCAACTGTGATTAGCCTACGTTGCTTGAGTTTAGTAGCAGTTTGGTTTACGAAAATCATTTTTCCACGAACATGCGACATTAATAAAAACGTCGTGGGTGAAGTGTTTTTCTATCACACCATTTACTAATTCGCAAGCTTTTCCGGATAAACCTATGATGGAACATTTTCATGAGTTCTATTCGTGTTCTCAACAAAGCTTACTTATAAAAATGATCTGAATATCAAATTTTAAACGAGCAATAGGATAGAGAATGCCATAAGTTTTTAAGGAAATGCAAGTTAAAAAATAAGTTACATTTCAAAGGTTTTGTAATAAGGAAAGAAGTTAGTGAAGGATTTTTTTTGTCGAATGAATAGTAAATATTTATAAAATCCTGCAAATGGTCTTCCATTGTAGTCTGCAGATTGCATCACCATGTTAGGAGAAAAAACAGCTGGTAATATACTATGGTAATTGGTGTATGGTAATTTACTCAAAGAAAAAGCAAGACTGGTTACAGTATTTTATATTTCAGAACATTTCACAAAACTATCACTAAGTTTACATTTAAGCTTAAATTTGTTTTAAATAAAATCCACTCTTAGATATGAGTTTACGTGACTAGCCTTTTAAGATAGCTTACTGTATCTTAAAAGTGCGCATGTAAACTTAGTGTAATATTTTGGACAACTGGTGTCAGTACCTGAGTTTTAACTCATGAATTGCTCTCCAGTTTGGTACGCATTTGTGCGGTCAAAACTGGGGGACCCTTAAGAACTGTAGCCGATTTCAATTCATTTAAGAGCTCGACTTTAACTTCTGTTCCTGGTACAGTTAAGAATGGCGGTAGATAGGCCATTGCTAAACTCTTTTTCACTTGATGTCCATAACAACCAGATGTTGTATATCCCACAACCTGTAAAAATTCAATTTTTATCATAATGCATTCAATGTTTACTCACTTAACCTAAAATTTTGCATGGCTAATATGTCAGATACAAATATATTGAGTCTTTAAAAGTCTTTATCCAGCAGGAATCTTACCTTATTTTCGCACCAAACAGTTTCATTTCCTTCGGGATCAACATCCGTAGTGTTGATTTCAAGATGGACTAGGTGACGATTTAAACCCTTTCGTAGAATATCAACCAGGGCATCTTTTCCAATGAAATTTACTGGCTGAAAGTAATTGAAAGATGTGAAAATTTCATTATAATACAATTGTACTGTATAAAAAAGGTTATCTGATAATCTTCATAGGTATATTATCGAATACCTTCTTTAATTTTATGAAATAACCTAGTCCGGCTTCAAATGGATTTGTGTCAACAGTCATCTGAAAATAAGTGTAATTAAGTTATGAAAATAAATACATTGTGAATATGAATTTCAAGTTGTGTTCATCTTACATCACTTCCCCATGCTCTGAAGCCTTTCTCAATCCGAAGCGAATTCATCGCATAAGTTCCAAAATCACCAATTTTATACTTTTGTCCAGCCTCCAATAAAGATTCATACAAGCGCTTTGTATCATTCTTATTATGATACAATTCCCATCCCAGTTCACCTATTAAAACAAAATAACTGAAATTCATATGCATGTATTTCAAAAAGAACAACTAATTATTTAATAATTTATGATAAATCATTAAGCGATGGTGTATGCTTTTAAAAGGCTCAGCCAAAAGCATGCCCACGATGCAAAAAAAATTACTAATACATTTTTGGTAATTCTAATTGCTAAAAATTACTTTCAGAGTGTAGAATTTGTCGTCCTCTAAAGGTTTCAGCTGTGGTTTCTAATCTCAAAATTTCCTGTTTATATATAAAACAAATAAGAAATTGGAAAAAAAAGTTAGGTAACCCACGTTGCAAAACTGCTCTACAGGGAAGCCTTATTTTAGGCAGTCGTTTTTTTTTCTTGAAATTTCTTACATTTTTTTATAATTAAATGGAGCTTTTTGCAATTATAAACCAAAGCTCACATCCTAGTGGACGACCAACTCTACATTGGGGAAAATAAATATAGCAATTATAGTAAATTTTCTTTGCATCGTGGGCATACTTTTGGCTCACCATTAAAACAAATTGCACGAAAATGTCTTACCTGTATAGGATATTCGAATGGCTCGGACATTTACTCCTGCCAAATCGATTTGCTTGATGGTCAAAAACGGAAATGCCTTATCGTTCACGTCCTGGGTAGTTAATGCCTTTAGTACGTCTCTTGAATAAGGTCCAGCAATGCCCAGACAAGCCATGTCCTCTGTCACATTTTCTATCTTCACATTATACGAATCATGGGAAATTGCCTTTTCTTCCATCCATCTGTCGCAAAATAAAGTTGTGTATATTAGTAAAAAATGTCGGATTACCTTGTCGTAATTTACCTACGTTGCTGAAGACAAACCTCAAATCGTGTAATTCTGACCCTGAGCCGGTTATGCAAAATATGTGATCACGTTTAAGGGTTGATACAGTGATTTCTCCGTATATTTTTCCTTTTGGTGTTATCATATGACTGATGTTGGTGTGGCCGACCTATTAAAACACGGTTAAAAGGGTTATTGTTTAAACAATTTTACTGGTATGCAATTCGTTGCGCAGGGTTATTTTTCTTTGTGAATTGCTACATCATGGACACTGCAAAGGTATGATTTTTATCTAATCAATAAAACTTTTTCTGAGTACTCGCCTCTGGCACATTGTTAGCAGTTATGAAGTCCAAAAATTTGCAAGCATCTGGTCCAGTGATTTCAAATTTTCCAAATGGACTCAAATCAATTACTCCAACATGATTTAGGACAGTTTGGCATTCACGTCCTACTGGATGGAACCAATTTGTTCGACGAAAACTTGGTTTGTAACCTTTATCGTCGCCTGGAAGTGCAAACCATGCTGGCTGGTCCCATCCTGTATGAAGAAATTGATTAAATGTTAACACGTAAAAACTGGAACTTGACATTAATTTAGTTCTTTTATAAGTTTGTTACCTGCATGAAATCCCATTTCAGCCCCCCTTTGCAATTGCGTTTCGTAAATGCCGCTCACTCGGCTGGTGGGACGACCTGCCCAGCGCTCTTCTTTAGGATATCCAACAGCATTGTTAAGGCCATATGATTCTCTTGCTTTTTGGAAAACATAGTTTCTACAACAGTTTGCAAAAAATAATAATTAAAGTGATGTTGGCGTAAAACATTGGCATTTAGAAACCTGAAATCACCATTAGAACATGGATTCGTAAATGTTTGAGCAAAAATAATATGTTAAACAATAATAACAAATTATTACCCATTGCTTTTGATGAAAAACAGGACATTTATTGCTCATGCAAATTTTGAAACAGAATTGTTCAATTTTTGGGACTTGTTTACCTTGTTGTCCATTTCCCATATCTGTTTGGATCAAGTTCTATAAGATCGTATGGTGGTTCACCATCCAAAATCCAGTCGCTGATGTATTTGCCAGCGCCTCCAGCATGGATAATACCGTAGCTAATGAGAACAAATTGTTAATTGCATTCTTAGCTTATTACTGGAATTCTTGTAGTAGGCAGTGGTTTATTCACCCGAATCCAACTGCTAGCCAAAAATTACGTTGGCCTTGGAATGGACCAATGCTTGGCAAAATATCTGGTGTGTACATAATTGGACCAGAAACTACGGTTTGTACGTTTGCTGTTTTTAGGCAAGGTATTAGATCCATGGCTATTTCTAGATGAGGCGTCAAGCGATCAATATCTGGCTGAAATAATTCCTTGCCGAATCCTACAAAATATTTGTGAATTTTAATTAATACGTTTCTGTGGCCGAACTAACAGCAGAGAAAGCATTGTTTATCTGCCTTGAACTGCACCAGCTTTGTTATTTCATTAAATGTTTATATGAAAATTTTAAAAAAAATTAATTTTTAGTCTGGGTTGGTTTAAAAAAAAACGCAAAACGTTACATGTAATCACATTGTACCTGGAGGAACACCATCTATGGCCCAATTTTCACACATTTGCATAGTTTTTGATGACTCATAAGGTCCTGTTAGAAGTCCATCTCTTTCTTGCCTCAGATAAAACGAGCCTTCCAAATGTCGTATTACTGGTAATTCTGTCTATAAATATAAAAATTATCTAGCATTCTTAAAATGTATTCCGCCAAGTCTAATTAAGATTGACCTACCTTCAATGCCTTCACTTCAGGAATTGTGGACGTCACCACATACTGGTGGTGGATGGGAACGAGAGGCAATTCCACACCAAACATCCGATTTATTTCATGGGCCCAAAAACCTACTCAAGACAACAAAATTACTTAATTTTGAACCTACTGTATATAAGAACATTTATATTAATTAACGCTACAACGAAGTATTGATTCTAAATAAGATTTATTTCAAATTAATAGATTAGAGCTATAACGAAATATTAGTTCTAAATATAATTTATTTAAAATTAATAGAGATATGATTCTGAATAAAAGCGGTTTTTTACTTGTTTTTTCTTCCAATTCATACTACCACGATTCAATTTTATTTATTGCATTAATTGCAAGTCTGATGCGCTGAAAACTTGTTTGAAATACATGGCTTAAGTTTTACATTGACTTATTTTTCGAAAAGTGCAATTTTGCAAGCACCTAAATACGTTAACCCACCAATTAGAAATGCTGATTAAGCTTGTCTTGTGCAAATATCGTAAACATGTTTTAACGATTAATTGTTAAAGAAACAAGTTTTATTTATTTAGCTTATTTGCCGTTTTTTCTGTAGCATGTATTTATCAAATCCACTCGATAACTTTTTGAAAGCTTACGAATAAACTTAAGTTATTCAACAACAGTCTTGCTCAGACTAGCCGTTAAGATGCAGTTTGTGTACATGATAAAAACAGAAGTTCGTACCAGCAGCATTAACTACGTGTTTGGCCTTGATGCTGCCTCTTGATGTGCTGACATCCCATCGTCCATCGCTTGTTGGATTCAATCCAGTGACCTGAGTATGCGTAAGGAGTTCCGCTCCGTACTTCCGGGCTCCAATAGCCAGTGCTTGGGTCATTGAGTATGGGTCAATGTGTCCATCCCTTGGATTGTAGAGTCCACCTAATATCTTGGGAGATCGAAACCTGAATTAATATCCACCAAGAAAGGACCATATTTATGCGGAGAAATGGATTGTTTCTACGAAATCAAACCTTGTCCATATTGAGTAAAGGAATCATTTGATGGATTTCATCAGGCGTAACAATACGCTGTGGTGCCTTGTGCCATCCTTGTCTTTGCATCTGATAACGAATTTCATCCATTCGAGTTGCAGTAGTTGCCAGACGAATACTTCCAGGTTGATGAAGCCCAACATTCTTAAGGCACAAGAATTCAGAGAGGCGAATTATATTTAGTTTCCATTTTTTTTTTAAAGTTGTTTATTTGATTTGGCCTTCAAAGAAAGACGTTAGCTTACTTTCAAAAAAAATATATTATTAATATTATTATTGCAAAATGTTTATAATCTGCTCAAAACTAGAATATATTGAGAATTGAAATGCGGCCGCCAGACACGGGGGTTTTCTCTCAGTGAAACCTTCGAAGATGGGTACTACTGTGCTTTTTATTTATGTATTTGACTATTAAATTGTAATTCTCAGTGTAGTGGTACTTCATTTTTTTTTTCAAAATAAACTTGGGAAAATGTATACAGTATCTAATTACATCGTAACCGCTTACAAGCGTTAAGGCCCTATAAGATAATAGACTTATACCTGACCAGTTTCCTTTTCAAGTTGACAATACAAATTAATGCTGTAATAATGCAAGTTTTTCAAATTGATGCCTGGGTGATAGAACGCTGTAAGTCCTGCCTGTAAATTCAAACACATAAATCATTGTTTTAATATTGTCTACAAATTGAACTTTAATGTTCTGCAATTGAAACTGTCTGCAATGTTCGACTACACGTATTACATGTACAGACTTTTCAAATAATTTGGTTTAAACTGCTTGGATATAGCCTTGAAATGTACACGGCCAGATATTATTACATTTTCGTCATGCTAGTCTTACATTTAGGCTGTGACCCTTTTTGCCTCTGTCATGCCACTAAAAGTTTCTTTTCTCAGTGATGCTCAAGGTTAGAAGAAGAAAAACTGAGAGTTGTTGAACTCAAGAATTTATTGGTTTTAATCAAGTGCAAATAAATTTTGATGGCACTCATCATTAAAAAAAGATTTGTTGCTTAGCTAATTTTAGATGTCGTAACGTTTACAGACCATTTTATCAATCATTATGCCAGCGACGAACCAAATAGGCCTGAGATCACAACATTACTTAATATTATTTAAAAACATAATGAAAGATTTTCAAAAAAAAAATGTTTTTCTCACCGCATGCCAAGTTGATCCTGCTGTCAGTTCAGTTTTTTCAAGAAGTACCACATTTTTCATACCTCTTTTGGAAAGATGATATGCAATACTGGTACCAACTGCCCCGCCTCCTATAATGACAACTTCCGCTTCTTCACGGATGGTTTTCTGATTGCCATTTGTTGAATAATTTACACTGCTGAAAAATAAAAATAAAAATGTTATTATTGCATGGTTTGATAGACAGTTAAATGTTTTAAAATTTGATGTATTTTTCAGTGCTTTTCTGTAGAAAATGCCGGTATAGCTCAAGTTTATACTTAAAAATGCTTGTTGCTTTTGGATGTTGGAGCCATTCGGTGATGGGCATTAATTTAGTTACATTTAATATACGACAAACATGCACTCATCGTGACCATGAATTGTGTAGAAGTGCATTACCCTTTCTGATCGAATAAAAAGCTTTTGGACCCTGTCTTGAAAACATCATATGCTCGTTTTTTAAACGAATGAGCCCCAAAAAGTCGAACTTTGTCTGAAAATCTGGTCACTAAAAATAGAGCCATTTTCTTAGTGAGGACTCTTGCATTTGCTTTTCGACAGCAAAAACATTTGGAGTTTGGCTTCTTAATCTGAAAACGTGCTCTCAAGGACTCGCTAGTTGAAATTCATGTCATGATTGCTTCTGACTTTTTATTGGCTTTTAAAAGATTGTACAGTTTCAACTGTGGGTTTGTCTAAGCATGGCAGATTCGTTTTATTGGTCGGTTTTATAAAGGTTACACCCTGAACATAACTGTTTGGAGGCTTAATTTACAGATGTTTTCACAGAACTTTAATTTCAAATTGGAATAATGTACCAAATAACGTATAATTTTACCAAAAACAACGGTAATTATTTTAAAATAATTACTTTATGAAACTATTGAATAAAAACGTCAATTATTGATGTATTCAAACTAATGTAACTTATTTTCCAACCAATAAAATAATTTTCCAAAATTTACAAAATATGCAAATCATCTTGAAAAGCTTTGCACATTTTTGAAAATTATTTTATTGATTGGAATTTCTCCAAAGTTCTCGAACAAGGCAAAAAAACGTTGTTTGGAAATATAGAAAGTAAAATACCAAACTTTATTGATTTATTTAAACAATTTAAACAGCTTACTGAAATACTAATTTAGTTTGCAACAGTGTTTGCTGTAAGTTATCTAATTCGTACTAATTAGCGAAATGTAATTAGGTCAATATTGAGAGAGTTTTAAAATGTCCATTATTTTTTTATAATGATTTATATTTTTTACGAAAAATGTAGCGTGTATTTCGCAACTTGTAATCAGGGTTTCAAGATTTTTTGTAAAATTTATATAAAACACACTTTAATCCCAGATATTATCACTACAGTAACCAATTTATTGATATTTGATCACTCGTTCAGCAAACCAATCTCGTTTGTTCTACAGCGAATCTTATACACACATAAAACGACACTTGAAATTGGCAGCAAATAAAAGTCAAGTCAATGTCAAAAAGAAAAAAAAAGGCGGGGTTGAAGCCTTTGTAAATTATATAAAAAGGACTAGGTTTTAGACGATCGGCCTCTGCAACGAGTTGCTATTCTCTAGAGAAGTCATGAGCCAAAAGAAGGTAATGTATCTGATTTAGTAATACACGCTTATAGGCGTCAGTTAATATGTTTCATTAACTATTATAGGCAAGTAGATATTTTTATCATCAAATACTTCGTTTTTACACGCACATCAAAAGTTAACATAAGGATCTGAAATAAAATAATATCTATTTTGCAAATTGTAGCACATTAATATAAATAATAATTGAAAAATAGATTGATTTTCTAATTGATTTCGAATTTCATAGCTTTTCTTTGTCATGATTTGTCATTTCCCATACAAATCTGAGAAGCTCTTCTATAGTAACGAAATAACCTAATCTTTTCACGAATTAGAATAATTCATAGACAACGTAACGACGAAATAACATTTAATAAATTAGCTTCTAATGGATTGATTTATGGATGAAATTTGCGGATTTTTTTGTCAATGATTAGAAATCAAAATTGCAAACATAAGGGCCTAATAATGCATAAAACAACTTCTGTTTCTTCGATATTATTCCATTAATTTTAAAAACCGTTGATGTTTGATTTTGCATACCCTTTTATAGTTACATAATAAAAATGCATAGCTTAGTTTTAATTTGATATAAATTTTATTCGTTTCCTGATTCAACATAAAGACGTATGCAGTGTTTATGTTGGTGAAAATATGCTTTAAAATCGCTGGCTTGAAACATAACGTTTATTAAATCAATTTTTGCTTATGCGGTAATAAAATGGTGTTCCAACTATGAACAAATACGAATTTACCATGTTATACATGCGTGAAAGTGTGAATTGGTTTATCGTTGGAACACTGGTTATTTGGGCAAGACATCTCTTCTAATACGTCCCTGAGTTTAATTTACTTGAAATTCAGGTTTCTGGAAAACTTAATAGTAAATGCACAAGGCCGAAAAGCGTTAACTGTCGAATTATACAATGCATGTAATGTTATTCGGAGGCGTTCAAGGCTTTCTCAAGGTCTTGATGACATTAATGATTAGTCCTCAAAGATTAATCCGTAAAATAAAAGCAAACAATATCGCGCAATAAACTGAATGTTTTGTCAATTTCCATTTCCTTGATTTGAAAACAACTGAGAGCGTAAATATTATTTAATTAAGGGAATCTTGGAGCGTTTGGCCAAAGGTGTGGTCATCGGTGATGGTGGCTACGTTTGGCAACTTGAAAGACGTGGCTATGTCAAGGCTGGACCATGGACTCCAGAGGCCGCAGTAGAATACCCAGATGCTGGTTAGTGACAATTGGAGTAATTAACTTTTATATAGCCTGCAATTGATTTTATAATATAAGCAATTAGACTTCAATATGCCATTAAATATACCATATTCATTACCTTTTCTGGGAATTTGTCTTACAGTGAAACAGCTTCACAGAGAATTTCTGAGAGCTGGTTCTGATGTCTTGCAAGCTTTTACTTTTTATGCCAGTGAAGACAAACTGGAGAACCGTGGAAACAAGGCAGCCGAGCAACACACTGTAAGCACTCACATTTAAACCCGGCCCAAAAGAATGCCCTCAATGCAAAACAAAATTGCATTTATGCTTCAAATACTTATTACAATTCCTAAATTTATTTTTCCCACTCTAGTGTATTTGCTGTCCACTAGGGCCTGAGCTATTTTTTATAATTTGAAAAAGCCCTATTTATCCATAAAAAAATTAAATGAATTTAAGAAACCGTTATGCAACCCGCAATGCAAGAGTACATTGCAGGACCCTTTTTCCGGCGGTCGCGCAATTCCCCCACCCCACCAAATTTAATTAATTTGTTCATAAATAAACAGGGCATTTTCAAAATGTAACAAATAACTCAGACCCTAGTGGATGATCAATTCTACCCGGGAGAAATCGATTCAGCAATACATATATGATGCAAAATTGTATATTTTAGCATGGTGGCGATCCTTTCGGACTTAAATTAATTTAGTAATACATTTTCAACCTAATGAGTGGTAAATGTACCTCAAATATATCATGTAATAGATGCAGAAATATTGCCAGATTTTCAAATATAAATAAATATGTTATTTTTTCAGGTACGTGGAATTAACGATGCAGCTTGCAAAATCGTGAAGCAAGTGGCCGATGAAGGAGGTGCTTTGGTCCTTGGAGGCCTCAGTCAAACACCAACATATCTGAACGGGGAGAAAAAGCCACTTGTGCAGGCTGAATTCCGAAAACAAGTCGATGTTTTCGTTGCCAACAATGTCGACTTTCTTCTGTGCGAAGTAAGTTGAGAAAACTTGGACTATAAAACTACCAATTATAATCATTGGTATAACGCCATAATATGATGCGACCTATTACCGGAAAGATGATACGATGGGATTTTAATCAACACATTCAAAGAGCACAATTCAAAGGCTAACATGTATAAAAAACGAAATCAGTGAAATTATGTTCAAATTAGTTCTGGAATGTCGTTTGAAATGCTGCTTTCAAAAATTGATATCCTTGATAACACCATCAGGAATGCTTTATGGTAGTTGCATTTCTGATTTCTGCATGATTTCTACCCGGAGATGACCAAGTAATTTTAGTAACATGGTGTGCATTCAATGCCATGTCTGGATGAAAATTTAAAAAGTGGAGCAAGTAGTTAATGTGTGATTTTAAAGTAATTTCGAAATATATTTGTAGTATTTTGAGCATGTTGAGGAAATGGAATGGGCCATTGAAGTTTGCAAGGCATCAGGCAAGCCAGTAGCTGCTACAATGTGCATTGGGCCTGATGGGGATTTGCACGGAGTTTCAGCTGCACAATGCGCTGTGAGGATGGCCCGTGCTGGTTGGTGATCCATAATGTGATAATGTATATTGATGTTAGGCCTGTTTTATTTTTTTAATTGTCAACATTCTTTACTATACAAAACACTAGGGGCTAATATTATTGGTGTAAATTGCCATTTTGACCCATTCCGCTCATTGGACACTGTAAAACTGATGAAGGAAGGCTTGGAGCAAGCAGGTCTCAAGGCTTACTTGATGATCCAGCCTCTTTGTTTCCATGATCCTGATGCTTGCAGACAAGGATTCATTGACCTACCTGAATTTCCATTTGGTTAGTATTTTTAATATTTTTTATTTCAATTATTTACTTTTCTGACTGAAAAAATTGATCAATAATTTGCAAAGTGTGAAGTATACATAAAAAAATTAATTATTACAATTAGAAACCATATTTTTATGCAACAAGCTTAGGGTGTAGCGTTATGACAATAAGTTTTATCTCCAATTGAACTGCAGCTCTTGAACCTCGCACTTGCACTCGCTGGGATATCCACAGATACGCACGCCAAGCGTATGAACTCGGAATTCGTTACATCGGTGGGTGCTGTGGTTTCGAGCCCTACCATATTAGGGCGATTGCTGAGGAATTGGCACCAGAAAGAGGACGTCTTCCTCCGGGTTCAGAGAAGCATGATCTTTGGGCTGCTGGGCTCAAGATGCACACTAAGCCATGGGTCCGACAACGGTATGTCGTCATTTATAGATAAATAACAAGTAGTATTCTCA
>JAQIXS010003614.1:0-17575 GCA_034700785.1 Rossiulus vilnensis | reverse complement strand
TGTCATAATATTGCCTGTAGCAGGCTTCGCAGAAGACATGATCGCAGTTTGCAATGCGATGTCTGATGGCCACTTTATCACAATTGCTACAGCTGTAACCTCGCAGTTTGTGTGGTTCATCCACAAATTTCAAGGAATTAAATTCTGCTTATCGAAATGTCTTTTTCCTCTTCTGAATAAAAAAAATCAACACACTCTTAAATATAAGCGGTTATTTCGTTCGATATTTGGACACTAACATCTTTAAGAATAGTTTTATTGAAATTAAAATATACCTGATGTGGTGAAATCTCGAGATGTTCCAGCCATTTTGTTGAGTTGAGTTTTTAGTTTTTTACTTCTTCTTTTTCCTCAGTCAATAGCGCAAACAAAATCAATTTAGTTGTAATTATTATAATTAATGTGAAGTTTTTCATTGATTAGTGTAGATTGTTTGGCGATAGCTTTCATCAGAAATATAACATGATTATCATCAACTTATCTCAGGTTTAAATTCAGCAAAATATTTCAAACTAGTCGTTTTTATTTTCTACGGTAAATGGAAGTATTGAAGAAGAACTTTTTCAGCATTTTTTTTATCAACATGACGTATTGTTTCAGTCAAGCGATTAGATATTTAATCAGAACAGATATTCAGGAATTTCATTTAATGATAAGTTAAAAAAGATAATGCCAAATACATGTGGTAGCCGTTTCTGTTTGTTTCATCTATTAAAATCGAATAGGAATGAGTTCGATACTAAAACCAAGGTTGAATATTGAGATACATTTTTTGGGAAAAAATTAAATCCGTAAATTTGTATACGCACGTCGTTATTAAATCCTACATTGGCTGAGATCTATTTCTTCACGTTATACATGTACGTGTATAATTTGATACTCATTTGGCTTAATAAACAAATTTGACGTAATTGCTTTTTTAGAAATACTTTTTAGCATTGATAACTTCACACGACATAGCATTGACACGGTAACAATTTGAAGTTTTTCGATTTATCGTCCATTGTGAGGTTTATCTTAATATAAAGGATTTTTAATCATTTTATCAAGCTTCTGAAATTAATTTTCGTTATTTTTTTTATAAGATTTCTGTATTAAATGTGATCGAGTATTCAATGTTTTGCATCTTCACTAGGGAAATTGATGTCACACGTAAAATATCAATTTTATTTATGCAAATATTATTAATAGCATTAATTCATTAATATCCAGCATAACATACTATTAGAAAAAAAAATTGCTACACTATTAGATTTCTGCAAAATTGTACTCGTTCTCGGCATTTTACATTTTGCTTAAAATATCACGAATTTTTAAAAGAAACTGCATGCACATTTTTTTTTGTAAATTTTAAGAAAAAATAATTGCGATGAATTAAAAAAAAACGAAAAAGATATAAAAAACTGGAATTGCACGAAAAAAGTATTTAGGATAGATTCTAAAATACAATTAAGGTCAACGTTTTAAAAATGTTTGAGACAAATCATTTTCGTATAAATTTTACAAAAAAATTGCAGACTTGCGAAATGAGCCGCCATTTTTATGTTTTATTATTTTAAAAAATATGCTTTGAAGGCCAGTATTAGGTTTTAATCATAAATTTCCTTAACAGGGAATCGTCTTTTAAGTAGGGAAATTGCTAAGATTCTTTGTGAGATACAAACTCCACGAATTGGTAATTAAAATTACGTTTAATGCTACATTCGCAGTTTATTTCACGTAGTTGCTTTTCCTTATTGCATTCGACTGGTAAGAACAGTTGTATATTTACCGTTTTAAACCCTATGCAATTTGAGACTTAAACCCTTATGACAGTAAGGACCAGGGGTTACTCAGCCAAAGCAAATAAACAACTTTGGCTGAGTAACCCCTGGTCCTTACTGTTTCAACCACCAGCCACCTGATGGCGAAAATCGATTTTTCGCAAATTCAACGTTTAAATGCTTAAATCTCCTAAATTATAAGGAATTAAAAAAATAAGTTCAAATTCAGGCTCAGGAGACTAAAATCTTGCAAACAGTGTAGTTCAAATAGCGAAAAAACATAAAGATAAATTTTTATGCACTTCATCACCTTAAAATGCCTATATCTCTTAAACTATAAGGAATTTTAAGAAAACAAGCCTTGATTCGTGCTTAGCACTTGATCAATTTAAAATGCTTATATCTTCTAAACCATAAATAATTAAAAAAAATAAGCCCAGATTTGTGCTCAGGAGACTCCAATCTTTCAAAAAGTGTTGTTTAAATAGCGAAAAATTATTAAGTTAAATTTTTATACACTTTATCACCTTTAATTACCTATATGTCTTAAACAATCAGAAATTTTTAGAAAATAAGATCACATTCGTGTTAAGCACTTTATTACTTTAAAATGCCTATATCTCCTAAACAAAGAAACTTCAAGAAAATATACCCAGATTCGTGCTCATGAGACTTAAATCTTTAAAAAAGTGTTGTTCAAATAGCGAAAAACCATTAAGATAATTTTTAATACACTTTATCACATTTAAATGCCTATATCTCTTAAACTATAAGAATTTTTAAGAATATAACCCCAGATTCGTGCTTAGAAGAGTTTAATATTTTAAAAAAAATTGTTTGAATAGCAAAAATACATGAATTAAAATTTCTATGCACTTCATTACCATCAAATGCCTATAACTCCTAAACTATAAATAATTTTAAGAAAATAAGCCTAGATTCGTGCTCAGCACTTTCTCGCCGTAAAATGCTTATATATTTAAAACTCTAAGGAATTTCAAAAAAATAAGCTTAGATTCGTGCTCAGGAGACTTCAATCTTTTATAACGAGTCGTTAAAATAGCGAAAAAACATGAAATTAATTTGTATGCACTTAATCACCTTTAAAATCCCTATATCTTTAAAAACATAAGGAATTTAAAGAAAATACGTTAAGATTCGGGCGTAAGAGACTTCAATCTTGATGGTGGTATTGTTAAAATAGCAAGAAAACATAAAGTTAAATTTTTATGCACTTAATCACCTTTAAATGCCTATATCTCTGAAACTATTAAGAATTTTAAGAAAAAATAAGCCCAGATTCGTGCTCAAAAGACTTAAATATTTAAAAAAGTTTCGTTAAAATAGCAAAAACACATGAAGTTAAAATTTTATGCACTGCATTACCTTTAAAGGCCTGTAACTCCTAAACTATAAATAATTTTAAGAAAATAAGCCTAGATTCGTGCTCAGCACTTTATTACCTATAAATGCTTATATATTCTAAACTGTGAGAAATTTTAAGAAAATAAGCTTTATTCGTGCTAAGGAGACTCCAATTTTTTAAAACGTATTGTTCAAATAGCGCAAAAACATGAAATTAATTTGTATGCACTTTATCACCTTTAAATGCTTAAATCTCCTAAATTATGATTAATTTTAAGAAAATAAGTTTAAATTTAGGCTCAGCAGACTGAAATCTTGCAAACAGTTTAGTTTAAATAGCGAAAAAACATAAAGATAAATTTTTATGCACTTTATCACTTAAAAATGCCTATATCTCTTAAACTATAAGGAATTTTCAGAAAATAAGCCTTGATTCGTGCTTAGCACTTGATCAATTTAAAATGCTTATATCTTTTCAACTATAAAGAATTAAAAAAATAAGCCCAGATTCGTGCTCATGAGACTTAAATCTTTAAAAAAGTGTTGTTAAATTAGCGAAAAACCATTAAGATAAATTTTTATACACTTCATTACCTAAAAATGCCCATATCTCTTAAACTATAATAAATTACAAAAATAATATCAGATTCGTGCTCAGCACTTTATCACTTTAAAATGCTTATATCTTCTAAACTATAAGGAATTTAAAAAAATAAGCCCAGATTTGTGCTCAGCACTTGATCACATTTAAATGCCTATATCTCTTAAACTATAAGAATTTTAAAGAATATAACTCCAGATTTGTGCTAAGAAGACTTAAATATTTTAAAAAGTTGTGTTCAAATAGCAAAAATACATAAAGTTAAATTTTTATGCACTTCATTACCATTTAATGCCTATAACTCCTAAACTATAAATAATTTTAAGAAAATAAGCCTAGATTCGTGCTCAGCACTTTATCACCTTAAAATGCTTATATATTCTAAACTCTAGGGAATTTTAAAAATAAGCTTAGATTCGTGCTCAGGAGACTTCAATCTTTTATAAAGTGTCATTCAAATAGCGAAAAAACATGAAATTAATTTTTATGCACTTAATCACTTTTAAAATCCCTATATCTTTAAAAACATTAGAATTTTAAAGAAAATACGTTAAGATTCGGGCTCAGAAGACTGCAATCTTGCTAACAGTATGGTTAAAATAGCAATAAAACATAAAGTTAAATTTTCATGCACTTAATCACCTTTAAATGCCTATATCTCTTAAACTATAATGAATTTTGAGGAAATAAGCCCAGCATCGTGCTAAGCACTTTATCACCTTGATATGCCTATATATCCTAAACTCTAAGAAATTTTGCAGTAAATAAGCTTGGATTCGTGCACAGGAGACTTCAATTTTTTAAAAAGTGTGGTTCAAATACCGAAAAAACATGAAATAAATTCTTTATGCACTTCATCACCTTTAAATGCCTATATCTCTTAAACTATGAGGAATTTCAAGAAAATAAGCCTTGATTCATGCTCAGCAAATTATCAATTTGAAATGCTCATATCTCCTAAACTATAACAAATTTTAAAAAAATTAAACATAGATTCGTGCTCAGGAGACTCCAATCTTTAAAAAAATGTTGTTTAAATAGCGAAAAACCATAAAGTTAAATTTTTATACACTTTATCACCTTTAAATGCCTATATTACTTAAAAAATAAGAAATTTTAAGAAAATAAGATCAGTTTCGTGCTCAGCACTTCATCACATTAAAATGCCTATATCTCCAAAACAAAGGAATTTCAAGAAAATATGCCCAAATTCGTGCTGATGAGACTTAATTCTTTAAATAAGTGTTGTTTAAATAGCAAAAAAAAAGTTATATTTTTATGCACTTTAACCCCTATAAATGCCTATATCTCTTAAACTATAAGGAATTTAAAAAAATTATCCCAGATTCGTGCTCAGCACTTACTCACCTTCAAATGACTATATCTCCTAAACTATGAAAAAATTTAAAAAATAAGCCCAGATTCGTGCTCAGGAGAATTAAATATTTTAAAAAGTTTTGTTCAAATAGCAAAAAACCATAAAGTTAAATTTTCCTACACTACATCACTTTAAAATGCCTATATTATTTAAACTATAAGAAATTTCAAGAAAATAAGATCAGATTCGTGCTCAGCACTTCATCACTTTAAAATGCCTATATCTCCTAAACGAAGGAATTTTAAGAAAATATGCCCAGATTCATGCTCATGAGACTTAAATATTTTAAAACGTTTTGTTCAAATATCAAAAAAACATGAAGTTAAATTTTTATGCACTTTATCACCTTTAAACGCTTATATATTCTAAACTCTAAGAAATTTTAAGCAAATAAGCTTAGATTCGTGCTCAGGAGACTCTAATCTTTCAAAAAGTGTTGTTCAAATAGCGCAAAAACATAAAATTAATTTTTATGCACTTCATCACCTAAACTATAACGAATTGAAAAAAATAAGCTCAAATTCGTGCTTAGGAGACTCCAATCTTTAAAAAAGTATTATTTAAATAGTGAAAAACCATGAAGTTAAATTGTATACACTTTATCACCTTTAAATGCCTATATGTCTTAAACAATAAGAAATTTTAAGAAAATAAGATCAGATTCGTGCTCTGCACTTCATCACTTTAAAATGCCTATATCTCCTAAACAAAGGAATTTCAAGAAAATATGCCCAGATTCGTGCTGATGAGACTTAAATCTTTAAAAAAGTGTTATATTTTTATGCACTTTAACACCTTTAAATGCCTATATCTCCTAAACTATAAGGAATTTAAAAAAGCCCAGATTCGTGCTCAGCACTTGATCACAGTTAAATGCCTATATCTCTTTTAATATAAGCCCAGATTCATGCTCAGGAGACTTTTTTCTATCAAAACGTGTTGTTCAAATAGCAAAAAAACAAAGTGAAACTTTTATGCACTTCATCACCTTTAAATGCCTATATCTCCACAACTATAAATTTTTTTAAAAAATTATTTCAGATTCGTGCTAAGCACTTCATCACTTAAAAATGCCTATATCTTCTTAACTATAAGAAATTTTAATAAAATATGCCCAGATTCGTGCTCAAGAGACTTTAATCTTTAAAAAAAGTGTTGTTCAAATAGCAAAAATACTAAGTTATATTTTTATGCACTTTATCACCTTTAAATGCCTAATTCTCCTAAACTATAAGAAATTTCAATAATATAAGCCTAGATTCGTGCTTAAGAGACTTAAATCTTTAAAAACGTGTTGTTTAAATAGCAAAAAAAAACAAAGTTTAATTTTCATGCTCTTCATCACCTTTAAATGCCTATATCTCCTTAACTATAAAGAATTTCAAAAAATTATCACAGATTCGTGCTCAGCACTTACTTACCTTCAAATGACTATATCTCCTAAACTATAAAAAAATTCAAGAAAATAAGCCTAGATTCGTGCTCAGGAGACTTAAATATTTTTAAAGTTTTGTTCAAATAGCAAAAAACCATAAAGTTAAATTTTCCTACACTACATTACTTTTAAATGCCTATATTATTTAAACTATAAGAAATTTTAAGAAAATAATATCGGATTCGTGCTCAGCACTTTATCACTTTAAAATGCTTATATCTCCTAAACAAAGGAATTTTAAGAAAATATGCCCAGATTCGTGCTCATGAGATTAAAATCTTTAAAAAAAGTGTTGTTTTAATAGCAAAAAAACAACGATATATTTATATGCACTTTAACACCTTTAAATGCCTACATCTCCTAAACTATAAGGAATTTAAAAAAAAAACAGATTTGTGCTCAGCACTTGATCACAGTTAAATGCCTATATCTCTTAAACTATAAGGAATTTTTAGAATATAAGCTTAGATTCATGCTAAGTAGACTTGTTCTTTTAAAACGTGTTGTTTAAATAGCAAAAAAACAAAGTGAAATTTTTATGCACTTTATCACCTTTAAATGCCTATATCTCCCTAACTATAAGAAATTTCAAAAAATTATCCCAGATTCGTGCTGAGCACTTTATCACTTAAAAATGCCTATATATTCTAAACTATAAGAAATTTCAATAAAATATGCCCAGATTCGTGCTCAAGAGACTTAAATCTTAAAAAAAAGTGTTGTTCAAATAGCAAAAACACTAAGTTATATTTTTATGCACTTTATTACCTTTAAATGCCTATATCTCCTCAACTCCAACTTGAAATGCCTATATCTTCTAAACTATAAGCAATTTTTAGATAATGGGCCTAGATTCATGCTCATAAGACTCCAATCTTTTTAAAAAAAATTTTGAAATTATTAGAAATGTTAATGTATAACCGAATTGCTTTTTTTCCCTCTCAAGTTTCATACAGCTTGCATGCGAATTAGGCTGCATATATTAAGGCTAACTCTCAATATGTTGCCATAGCGTTAGCAAATGTCCTTAGAAATGTGTTTATCTTAATCAAATATGTTACTCACGTTCTTACTGCTTTATTCACATGTTTCCCAGTAATTGTTGTAAGGTTTTCACTTTGCACCTTAAAAATTTCGTTTTGCACTGGACCCTAGTGTGTCCCTTCATAGGTCCGAGTTTATGTACTTGTAATTGTTGTGCGCGCTGCTATATTGATAAAATACGAAGATAACTATTAAATTGTTTTTTTTCAACGATTTAAATAAGAGTTAACTACCGATAAACGTACTTTTATTCAAAGCAAAGAATAACGTTATTTACCATTAAATAACGTTATGGTTATGTAGGTGAAGCGCCTTTGCTATGTGCCTTTCAGGCTGGTTCTAGGCCAGAAGGTTCTAGAAGGCGGTCCAATTTCCTGGGACCACCCACGCCTCCATCTGGAGATCGTCTGATCTCCATTCCCATGTCATCTGACATTTTCCCAGAGGGCAATGCCGTTTTGGATGCTACTTTCAATAAAACTGTTTTGTTGCCTTTGTTGCATTCTCTTTCCCATGTAGATGCTAAGCTGATCACTCGTATTTTAGTTTAGATCATTGTAATGGCGATACTTATCATCAAGCAAAGGAACTGAATATTTCGAACGGAATACGGAAAATTCACTAACGAAATAGTGAGTGTTATTCTTCAAGAAGAAATACGAAAATTCAGAAGTTTATTTTCAGAACTGCATGCTTGGAAAACACACAAAGGAACCAACGAAATTTATAAATTGAACTTAAAAGTTATTGACTAAAAAGAAACCAACGGAAATCTCAAAAACGCAATCTGGAATTTCACAAACAAAAACGCAAGTGACAGAATTTCCTAAACGAGATCTGGAAATTCACCAACGAAAATAGAATTTACAAAACGGAATCTGCAAAATTCTCTATTGGAAACAGAGCTCACGGAATTCCCTAAACGTAACTTGGAAATTTGTCTGCAAAAACGGACGGATTGCATCTCCTTGCTTGGGACTCTGAAAAGAAACGAAAATGTAAGTCAATTTTGCCTTTAATCTTTTAAGGGACCCATTTGAGTCTGACAAATGCTAAACTTCAGAAACGTAACGGAATTAAACAAGAAGATGACTTTGTCAATGGAATCGAATGGAAAGTTTTCGATTACAAAGCTAAATGGACATAATTATTCGGAATGGGCCTTCGACGTTCAATTACTCTTGATGGAGAAGTTTCTTAAAGATTTCTTCACCATGGAAGGCAATGTCATGGACGGAAATCTAAACAGAAAAGAGCAAAAAGAATTCCACCTCGACCAAAAGAAAACTTATGCTATTTTATGTCTTACTATTTCCCCCGAAATAAAAGCGATGGTAAAGACAACGGATACCGCATGTGAGTTGTGGCTAAAATTTGAGAAAATTTACCATGCAAAATCGATGCTCAGGAAGGCGACAACACGTAGAAAATTTTTGAATTTGTGCATTCAGGACAAGGAAGACATGAACGTTTTCATTGCGAGGGTGGATGAATGCGCACAGGAATAAAGGAACACAGGAGTGAGATTGGATCCTCAAGAACAAGCGTTTCAGTACTTTGACCAACTCCCCAACGAGTATTTAGTTGTATTTTCAAGTCTGTTTAAGCTACCTGAGGATAAACTGATCCCTGCAACGGTCGTCGAAGCTCTCATTGCTGAGTATCAACGTTTGAAGCACCAAAACGGAAACGGAAAAACGGACTCACATGGTAAAACGAATGGGTCCCTCTCAGATAACAGTGCTTTGTTTTAAGGGTCCCAGCAGTTGAGCAACGTTAAATGCTATAACTGTAACAAGATGGGCCATATTTCCCGCAATTGTAAAGCTCCTAAAAATGATGCAAATAACTGTGTTAATAATACTTCTGCTAAGTCGAATTCTAGATGGAACATGAACTTAAAGAAAAAGTCGAAACATGTTGGAAACGTGGCAAATGCTGAGGACGTCTCTACAAAGTCATCCGATGTCCAAGAAGACGGAGAAAGCAACAGTTCCTTCCTGTTTGCTAACGGTTTGACCGCCGCAACCAAGCCAGAACGCCTTAACGAAAATTGGTATCTTAAATCAGGTGCGACGGATCATATCTGTTCTAATAAATCTTTCTTCACTAACTTCAAGGATAGCGATCGAAAGGTGGAACGGAAGACGTCACTATCATTTTCGACTGTTCTGGAAAGGAAAAACGGGTTACATTACAAAACGTCCTTTATGCTCCCAAATTCAACAAAAAACATTTGAGCATTTCTAGAATCGAAGAACGAGGTTACAGAGTATTATATTACAACAGATCAGCTGCAGTTTTCAAAGATTCACCTGACAAGCCATTGATGAAAATCAAAGGAGCCGATCGACTTTACAGGATAGAGATGAGAGTGATCATCTCTAGCAACGAAGAAAAAGGTAAAACTAATGAAATGAAAAATGTCACCTTATCCAGTGTTGTCCAGACTAACGCAGAAAAGGATCTGGAAACATGGTATCATTGATTCGGGCACCTGAACGTCAGAAATCTGCAGCAGATGAAGGAGCAAGGATCTGTCTTCGGATTAGAGAAAACGAAAATAGCCAGAGAGCTGAAGTGCGAAGGGTGCAACGTTAGCAAGATAAAAGCATCCACTTCTTCCAGAACTATTGACACGGTCAGCAAGTCCCCACTTAAGTTGCTGCACATTGACCTATTAGGACCGACGGGAACTGTTTCGCTGTCAGGTAACAGATACATTCTAGCAATCATCGACGATTTCTCCAGGATGGCTGCCGTGATACCTCTCAACTCTAAAGAACAGACCCTGGAAAAATTTAAGGATTTCGTGCAACAGATGGAAAATTAATTTAGAATATCTTTCAAACGGATACGAACTAATAACGGCACGGAATTCTGCAACGGACAATTTGCGGAATACACGAAGACCAGAGGAATAGATCATCAGAGGACAAACGTTTACTCTCCTCAGATGAACGGAGTAGCTGAACGCTACAACTGTACGATAACCGAAGGAATTCGGATTATCATCGCTGATTCAGGTCTACCAAAGAAATTGTAAACCAAATTAGAAAACGCTTTCACTTACATCAGGAACAGGTTCGCCCACTCCAAGTTGGATGGCAAAACGCCCCACAAACTGTTTTATGGGAAGAAGCCAACGGTATCCCATCTCAGGATCTTGTGATCAAAATGCGTCGTCTTGAAGACTCCAATCAATCGATCGGACAAGCTAGGGACAAAAAGATGGAAAGGTATATTAATTGGATACGCTTTACACACCACAGGATACAGGATCTGGGATCCTGTTAAAAACGTTGTCCAGGAGTCTAGACACGTAATCGTCACTGAAGAGAAAGGAGGCAACGATTCGACTACTCTGTCTGCCTCAGATGATGACGAACCAACGAAGGTCCTCCATGAAACAGAGTCATTTCAATGAGAACCTGGAACAAGAACAAACCGAGATGTGATGGAAGAAGTTCCTACAACGGCAAGTTTAGAGCATGCAACGGTGGGACACGACGACGATGAGAACAAGATCACGTTCCCTTACATGACACAGATCCAAAAGTTGCACAGCGGAAAAAATAAAGCGTTTAAAGCCAGACAGGCTGAGAAATCAATGGTATTGTTCTCGGCAGTTGATCCATCTAACTTTTAAGAAGCAATGCGAAGTCAAGAAAAAGAAGAATGGTCAACAGCCATGACTAAGGAAATACAGACAATGCTAAATCGCGATGCGTACGAAATAGTGAGGAAGCCTTACAACGTCAAAGTCTTAGGAACCCGTTGGGTGTACAAGACCAAACGGGACTCTTCAGGGCAAACAAAAAATGGAGAGCACGACTCGTCGTACAGGGAAATCGACAGATTTTAGGGATTGATTATGACAAAGTATTTTTGCCAGTAGTCAATTTCACAGTGATCAAAATGTTCCTCATGCTTTTAGTCGTACTGAGAGGATGGCAGGACACGCATTTGGACGTCTAATGCGCATACCTCTACGGAGAGCTAAAGGAGAAAAAGTATGTTAAAGAACCACCCGGATTTGAAACAGATAAAGAAGGAAGAAACGTTTAGAAGTTAAAGAAATCGATATACGGCCTTCATTAATCCGGGAGGCAATGGTTCGGTAAACTTACCCAAGAACTGGAGGATTTAGGTTTCTTGAAAATCCCTGGATTCTCCTGCACGTTCCAGAAAAGCCAAGACGTCGTGTTGTTGTTCTACGTGGACGACATCATAGTCTTCGCCAGGGACAAACAAGCCTTGTCAACTGTCATTAGGACGCTGTCTTCGAAATTCGAGATATAGAATTTAGGACCTACCAAACGTCTACTCGGAGTCAATTTCGAACGAGTCGGAGACAACATCTGGATGCACCAGTCTGATTTTATTCTGGAACTTGGAAAAATTTTAGAAATGTCACGCAACACGCAAATCAAAGTGCCACTGAACGTCGGAACCGTCTTTAAGAAACCATCTCAAGATCAAGAAGACACTGACTTCCAATACAAATCCTTAGTCGGAAGTCTACTATTCCTGGCACTGAAGACAAGACCTGACATCCTATTCGCCATGATCTTGTTCTCCCAATACAATGAGCACCACTCAACCAGCCACGTCAAGGGATTGCTGCAAGTATTGCCATATTGTCTGAATACATCTGAAATGAAAATGCCAATTTCTAATTGCAGAAATAAGTCCCTGTTTACCTACACTGATGCAACATGGGCCAGTGACAGGGACGACAGGAAGAGTTTTGGTGGATTTATGACATTCCTTGGCGGCGTTCCACTCAGCTGGGGCTGTAAAAAGCAATCTGTGGTTGCCCTCAGCTCCATGGAGGCTGAGTACATGGGTCTCGTACTCTGCCTGAAGTAAAAAAGATATATTTTTAAAATCTTTCGAAATTGTGACCTGTTGTTTGATGTAACTAACATACCTATAGTCTTTTCAGACAGCCTGTCGGCTATTTAATTTTCCAAGAACGAGATTAAAACCTGCAAGACGAAACACATCGACATCCGATTTTATTTCGTCAAGGATTTGCTGCAGAAAGAGTACTTCATCCTAAAGAGTGTCAGTGGACCAAATAACATCGCTGACATCTTTGCAAAGCCCCAGACCTCCGCAAATCTGGAAAGATACAGGCAAGCCATGTTCCAGCATAAATGAACAGACATCCAAGTAGAAAGGAAACCTACCAAAAATGTATCACAATCAAGGGGGTGGTTTGTTAGTGTATAAACGAATTGCTTGTGTTCCCTTTTAAGTTTCATACAGCTTGCATGCGAATTAGGCTGCAAATATTAAGGCCAACTCTCAATATGTTGCCATAGCGTTAGCAAATGTCATTTAAAATGTGTTTATCTTAATTAAATATGTTACTCACGTTCTTACTGCTTTATTTACATGTTTTCCAGTAATTTTCGTAAGGTTTTTACTTTGCACCTGACCCTAGTGTGTCCCTCCATAGGTCTGAGTTTATGTACTTTTAATTGTTGTGCGCGCTACCATATTCTCAGAATACGAAGATAACTATTTAATTGTTTCTTTTCAACGATTTAAATAAGAGTTAACTACCCATAAACGTCCTTTTATTCAAAGCAAAGAATAACGTCATTTCCTTTAAAAATAACGTTATGATCATGTAGGTGAAGCACCATTGCTATGTGCCTTTCAGGCTGTTATATTTTCAGGCCATTATCATCGACCCTGAATGGCGCACCTTCCAGAAGGTTCTAGAAGGCTGTCCAATTTCCTGGGACCACCCACGCCTCCATCTGGAGATCGTCTGATCTCCATTCCCATGTCATCTGACACCTTCCCAGAGGGCGCTGCCGTTTTGGATGCTCCTTTCAATAAAACTGTTTTGTTGCCTTTGTTGCATTCTATTTTTCATGTCGAAACTAAGTTGAACACTCGTATTTTAGTTTAGATTATTGTAATGGCGCCAAATGCCAAGATTTCTTTATTATTTTATGTTTATTAAAAAGTAAAACTCAAAAGTAAATGTGTCCTCACAAGTTATTCGGAAATGCTGTTGTTAAACGTTAATCTACAACTGCAAGAAATTACTGGGATGCTTATCCATCTTGGGGAAGCAGCAATACATCTGCAGGTTTAAAAAAGAAAGCAGAGCACAAAGAAAGAGTGAAGACGCCATCACTCACGCCCTCAACAACAAAACTAAAAGTTTAATTTTAATACACTTCACCACCTTTATAAGCCTTAATCTCTTAAACTATAAGAAATTTAGAGAAAATAAACCCAGATTCGTGCTCAGAAGACTCCAATCTTTTGGAAAATGTTGTGTAAATTGCAACAAAACAGTGACTTTAAATTAATTGCACTTCACTACCTTTAAATGCCTATATCTTATAAACTTCAAGTACATTTTTAAAAATAAGCTTAGATTTGTGCTCAGGAGACTCCAATCTTTCAAAAAATGTTTTTAAAATTACAACAAAACGGATAGTTTAAATTAATTGCACTTCACTACCTCTAAATGTCTAAATCTTCTAAACTATGAGGACTTTTAAGAAAATAAGCCAAGATTCGTGCTCAGGAGTCTCTAATCTTTCGGAAAATGTTGTTTAACTTGCAACAAAACAGTAAGTTTAAATTTATTGCACTTTACTACATTTAAATGCATATATCTTCTTAACTATAAAAATCTTGAGAAAATAACTCCAGATTCGTGCGCAGAATACTGTAACCTTTCAAAAAATAGTGTGTAAATTGCAATAAAACAGTAAGTTTAAATTTATTGCACTTAACTACCTTTAAATGCCTATATCTTTAAAACTATAAGAAATTTACAAAATAAATAAGCTGAGATTCGTGCTCAGAAGACTCTAATCTTTTGGAAAATGTTGTTTAATTTGCAACATAACAAAAAGTTTAATTTAAATATACTTCACCAGCTATTAAAGCCTAAATCTTTTTAACTATTAGGAATTTCAAGAAAATAAGTTTAGATTTGTGCTCAGTAGACTTTAATCTTTTGAAAAATGTTGTTTAAATTAAAACAAAACTAAAAGGTTAATTTTGAATGCACTTCACCAACTTTAAAGGCTATATCTCCCAAATTTCAAGTAATTGTGAGAAAATAACCCCAGATTCGTGCTCAGGAAACTCCAATCTTTCGGAAAATGTTGTTTATATTTCAACAAAACATAAAGTTTAAATTTATTGCACTTCACTACCTTTGAATGCTTTAATCGTCCAAACAATAAGACATTTTTAGAAAATAAGCCCAGATTCGTGCTCAGACGACTTCAATCTTTTGCAAAATGTTGTTAAAATTACAACCAAACCAAAAGTTTAATTTTAATAAACTTTACCACCTTTATAAGCCTATATTTCTCAAAATACAAAAAATTTACAAAAAATAAGCAAAGATTCGTGCTCAGAAGACTCTAATCTATTAAAATTGGTATTTTAATTTTAACAAAACAGTAAGTTTAAATTTAATGCACTTCACCACCTTTAAATAAATATATATCTTTAACAATAATAAATTTTAAGAAAATTAGCCCAGATTCGTGCTTAGAAGACTAATCTTTTGGAAAATGTTGTTTCAATTGCAACCAAACTAAAAGTTTAATTTTAATACACCATACCCATATTAAAAGCCTATATCTCTTAAAATACAATAAATTAACAAAAAATAAGCATAGATTCGTGCTCAGGAGACTCTAATCTATTAAAAATAGTGTTTTAATTTTAACAAAACAGTAAGTTTAAATTTAATGCGCTTTACCACCTTTAAATGCCTATATCTCCTAAACTATAAGATAATATTAGAAAATAAGCCCATATTTGTGCTAAGAAGACTCCAATCTTTTGGAAAATGTTGTTTAAATTGCAACAAAATATTAAGTTTAAATTTAATGCACTTTTCCACCTTTGATTGTATATATCTCGTAAACTATAAGTAATTTTGAGAAAATAAGCTTAAATTCGTGCTCAGGAGACTCCAATCTTTAGGAAAATGTTGTTAAAATTACGACAAAATGAAAAGTTTTATTTTAATGCACTTCACCACCTTGAAATGCCTATATCTTTTAAACTATAAGTAATTTTGAGATAATCAGCCTAGATTCGTGCTCAGAAGACTCTAATCTTTTGGAATTTTTTTTAAAATAATAACAAAACTAAAAGTTTATTTTTAATACAATTCACTAGCTTTATAAGTCTAAATCTCTGAAACTATAAAAAATTTAGAGAAAATTAACCCAGATTCGTGCTCAGAAGACTCCAATCTAATCGAAAATGTTGTTAAAATTGCAACAAAACAGTAAGTTTAAATATAATGCAATAAACCAACTTTAAATAAATATATATTCTTAACAATAAGGAATTTTAAGAAAATAAGCCCAGATTTGTGCTCAGGAGACTCTAATCTTTTGGAAAATGTTGTTTTAATTGCAACAAAACTGAAAGCTTTATTTTAATACACATCACCACCTTTAAAAGCCTAAATATCTTAAATTATAAGAAATTTTAAGAAAATAAACGCATATTCGTGCTCAAAAGACTCCAATCTTTTGGGAAATATTGTTTAAATTGCAACAAAACAGAGAGTTTGAATTAAATGCACTCAATCCACATTTAATAAATATATATCCTTAACAATAAAAAATATTAGAAAATAAGCCCAGATTCGTGCTCAGGAGACTATTTTTTTGGAAAATGTTGTTTAAATTGCAACAAAACTGAAAGCTTTATTCTTATACACTTTACCACCTTTAAAAGCCTAAATCTTTTAAACTATTATTAATTTAAAGAAAATAAGTTTAGATTTGTGCTCAGGAGACTTTAATCTTTTGGAAAATGTGGTTTAAATTAAAACAAAACTCAAAGTTTAATTTCAATGCACTTTACATTGAATTTGCGAGAAATCGACTCGCACCATCGTGTGGCTGGTAGATAGACTTAATGAAGATACCAGGTGATTATCAGCCAATATAGTTTATTAAGCGACGTTTCGCCCTCTTAATTAGGGCTTCATCAGGCTATACTAAAAAGGATACACAAGTGAGCGAGAATGAGAATTGTTGAAATCAATTACCCAGTGCATTAGTACATTACAGTACATTGTATTAACATAGTAGTATTCACAAAGTCTAAGACACGTAACAAAATTATTGAAACTATCTAGTAATTTGTAATACGTTAAAATTGTATATATAGCGCACTTTAGTGAATTTTAGGCAATAGTTAAGTTATACTTAATTACATAGCACAGAGGTGCGTTAACATTGAGCATGTTGTTTATTTTCGATATTATCACCTACACGTGAATATAACCATTAGAAAAGTTTAATTAATTAAATAAATAAATAATTGCTTTTTACAATTGATTTGATTTTAACCGATAGTGTGTGGTGATGTGCGCTGAAAAGTGACAGGACGCTGGTTTATACCATTTTTCTATTTGTCTAAGACGTTATGAACATTCCTTGCAATTACGGATTTTATGCGTGCGCCCCAACTTTCTTGGAAAGTTCGGGAAAGTTATATTTAGAAGATAGTTTAGTTTTATACTGCAAATAGGCTATGGGAAGAGACGCTAACAATTGTACAAATAAACTACGGGAAGAAAACTGCTACATAAATAAAAATAGTGACTTTTGTTCTTAAGGAACATGAGGTGATTGAATACGAGGTAATGGAATACGTTTTTCGGAAGCTAATAAGATGGGAAATTTTTTTCCGAGAATTCATTGAGAAACTCTTACCATTCTGTTGCCGAATCTTACTTAGACATTTGGGTAAGAATACTAACACCCAGTTTTTTGGCGAACACCTCCGATGTTGATGGATAGAAATTCGTCCATGCTAAGCTACGAAAAGAAGGGGTTAATGGCCCCAGCTAAGTATGGTGCGCCATTGAGGGGCATATTTGATTAGGCAGGAAGTTTAAACTTATTGCAAACATGTGCCTATTGCGTGTTATTATTTTTGACAGTTCGATTTGGTTGGATGCGCGT
>JAQIXS010003613.1:0-17577 GCA_034700785.1 Rossiulus vilnensis | reverse complement strand
AAGAAAGGAAATTAAGACCTATGTTTTAATGCGGCAAGCCTTCCCGTGGTCTCTGTCTGTTCCTGAGCAGTGGATTTTTTGTATCGTTTTTCTGGAGGTATTTGCTTCGTGCAGCAGCAGCCCGTATCCGGAATCCTTGGCTCAAACGTTAATTCCCATTGCCAATCAAATCGACGTCTGGTGGATCCAGTGGAGCGAGATTGCAGCGCTCACCCTGGGCGCGTAATTCGCATATTTGTGTTTTACATCCGAGTGGATTATTCCAGTAGAGAACGCCACAAAGAACAATTAGACACGTGCGCGACGTTAATGAGACGCTCCACCGCGGGAGCGCCGTTGCCACGCATGAGCAATTACGTGCAGTTTTTTTTTTCATATCTTTTTCATGGAACGCTCCTGGATATGCGGATTTCTCATTAAAATACAATTATGAGCGCCTCAGGGAGAAAACGTATCACGCGATTGCAGGGGGCGCTGAAGCACGAGTATCAGGTGTAACTCGAGAAGGAAGCTCATCTCCAATTTTATCCGTGCGAACAGTCTTATAGAATTCACGCTGTTTGATTCCAGTTTTAGCCATTAATGAGAAAGATGTGCTTAAAGGTTTGGCAGCTTAATAGCTGTTAAAAACGCTAAGGCGCCATGCACATATGACGTCCATATTTGCAGAGGAGGGGGAGACGACATTCCAGTTTATTTTGTGTAAAAAATACTGCATCATCATAGCATTGCAATTCAAAAAGTTGAGTTCACCTGACCACATTGACCATTCACATCATGTGGAACTTTGGATCATGTGAGGGGAGAAAACGACGACGATAACATTAAAATAAGTCAGAAGTATACAGTGAAACAAATCAGAAAGAGAAATCGAAATTGTTCTAAATTCATCGTTCTTGTTCGAAGAACGGAACTATCCATTTTCGCAAGGCTTGCACCAAGAGCAAACTTCCGACTCAGGTATTCAACGCCATATTTTATGCATGTTTGAATGTTCATGCATGCATAACACTAACCAATTACATGCATTAAGCAAACAAGACTTGACTGATGACTTTTCAAGAGTATCATCACCCCACCAAGAAAATCACCACTGGGGTACTAAGGCAAGTGAAGGATTTTTTTTGAAAAACGTCAGTGGGATTGAAAGGATCGTATAAAAAGTTTAGACGTCCGGGGGGAGGAGATAGTAAGGAGGGGGTCGACAAAGGGAGAAAAATTACGGACGTCATATGTGCACAGCCCTTACTTGTAAAGTTCGCCTTTAATGATAACGAGGCTTCGGTGAAGGTGCCAAACAAATGAAGAAACCCCTTTCGTGCCCACAGAGGTGAAGCGCTACCTTGACTAGATGAGAGTTTGATAAATTATTCTTTTGGTTTCTTGATGGCGCCTCGGTCGTCTGCATCGTTAACCTCTGGTGATCGTGCTCCGATGTCTAGACGAGGGTCGACCATAGAATGACAGCATTGTCGCAGCTTGCTCGTTATTTTGCCGCCTACTTGCTATGCCACGGAAAGCAAATAGCAAATAAAAGACGAAGTTTCGCCAAGTTTCTAGCAACTATCTAACGGGGCGAATTGCAAATAACCGCTGGATGAGTCACTCGCAACGGGTCATGCGATAAGTACATTTCAGTACTCGAAATGAGTCAGTCATTTTGATATCCATTTGATGGAGAAGGCCCGCACAATGGGAAGATAGTCGTTCCGCCATATCGAGTTCTTGCGACTGTTCTGCCCACCAGGGGTCGCCGGCAATACTTCCCTTAAACGCCGCATTGGGACTCTTATTCTCAGGAAGTTTAATGGCCAAGGGGAGCTTGGGCGCTGCTGGATCCATGGCACTCGCCGCCCCGTCCCCCGCCTTTATGATCAATGTATAGATGGCATCTAACGAACGACCCAGGTCCGAAACCCTTCTCGCCCACCGGAAAAGAGCCTGCGTTGGGCCCAGAAATATCTAATGTGGCAGAAAACGAGAAAGAAATCATTATCTTCCACCAGTATATCAAACGTGGCGTTCAAGTTGATGTCAATGAGGTTTCGCTTCCTGACATTTCAACACTGAGATGCGACAAGCAGCGTGACAATGTGTTCTTGGAGGCACAGAATCTGTCGATATTGGCAACGAACATATTGCGTACTGCATCGTTAGAGACAACATCATCAACCGCAACCGATTTGATTTAAGGTTTACCTCAACTGAGCCAGAATTGAACGAATTGTTCAAATAGAAAAGATTTATTCCATGTATGGTCGGCGTTGGTCGAAATGCTGGCCAAAATCTGTTGGTCAAAACTAAAAAATGGCGAATTTTGACTACATGTACCTTTTTGAGATAAGATCCGAACATGCTAGCATCTCTCGGATTTATTGTCGTTCCTAAATTCCTACTTCCCACGAGGTTAATATGAAGTTCAATTTTTGCTGTTTTTGGCATGTCCAAAATGGAGCTGAATGAGGTTAGAGCTTTCAGAAAAAAATGAAGAATTCTTACACATAGGTTTTTTATCTTCAAGTCATTAGGCCCCTACTGGCTGTCTAGCAACGCTCAGCATCTCGATCAAATCGACATGCAGTCTTACGAAGAAGCCATTCAGACGTCGCTTTCAAAAACACCTGTTTGAGACAGTTATTGTTTGACGCGCTATAATTGGGAATATGATAAAAGTAGGAACCTGTATTCAAATACTTGTTATAATTAATGCATTTATTTTTTCCTATGTAGAATGGGTTGTAATGCACTTACACAGGGTCTCTGTTATTTGCAGGGAAATACCCATTTCCGGTGTCGCATTAAGTTTTTTTTTTCAAATTTAATTTTTTTTTAGAACTTGAAATAAATCCAGTGGATTCCATTCTTTGCGCGGAAAAATAAATTCAGCAATTATAAGTATTTGATGCAAAAATGTGTGTAATTGTTTATGGCGGGCATCCTTTTGGCTCTAGCCTTTACGCTCAGAACGTACAGCACCATATTTAAACTGATTTTGATTTTTATTCTTCTTATTGGCCATGAACACAGTACATGGAAATGAAATTGAACTGCATAAGATCTCTGAGCTCTAAACGGCATGCATATTAAAACGTATTTTGGCTTGTGTAGCTCGGGATGGAAATTGCTTCCTGAATAATGGAAAATCCCTTCAGCTCCATATTAGTGATTGATCGTTTGACAGGGGAGCGAGGCGCGATGTTGCTAGGGGTCATGGATTCTCTCTACCTGTGGAATCTCGTTCAGAAACACAGGCAGTATCGAATCGAATATTTCGACAGGCTTGCTTGGCTAACTTTTGCGTTTCGTTTTGCATTTAGGAGTGCGCGCCACCTCGCGATTGGAAAATGCGGATGAATAATGGCTGGGTAAAGAGTGTCCCCTCCCATATGGCGCGTCTTTTGGCCCGCTGGCTGCTTTATAGCCCTTTATGTAAAAAACGGATCTCCTTTGGGACCCACCGAGATAAAATTCCCCTTCGCAGCCATTTTTTAGCCCTCGCAAAAAAGAGCATGTTCGAACAGAGATACTTCGATCTGGCAGTCAACACGCGCGCAAAAACAGCCAGGAAACGTATTAAAGGATTACTACGATCCCCTGGTCTGCAGGATCCATGGCGGATTTCCCACGGGATTTTCACGGGTGAACAAAAAAAAAAAACTGGCAAAACTACGCGCGAATTGTATCTTCGGGGATGCTTGTGTGAGGTGCAAATGGCTCTTTTCCCCATTAACGAGCTGCTCGGTTTCTGATTCCCTTTCGATAAAAAAGGGTTTTTCCCCTCTCTCTCTCTTGCGTTCGTCTAGAAGTAGCCGAAAGTAGCGTTTTTTTAAATTTGCAACCAGCTCGAGCAAATAGAATTCTAATGTTCGCGATGTAATTAAGAAATTTCCGAGCGAATTGGCACCGCTGCTTTATTCATGAGGGGGGAAATTTGGCGGAAACTTGGAGGGTGGCGCTGCGGGCCCAGCGAGGCGTCTTCATGAGGCATGCGCCATGGGTCTACGCAATTAGCTGCACGCTAAGATGTGCCGACGGAACACTCGACGTGCAACGAGAATAGAAAGAGACCGAGGACGTTCTCGGACACGGGCGACAACCCGAGCGGCACAAACGTGCGGAAGCGGTTAACTCGCCCGAACCATAATGCTTAAGACGCTGCCATCACGTGAGATTGGAATCGACAAAATCCCACCTGTTTACCGAAATTAAGGCATGAGGATTCGAAGATGTGGCGCTTGTTGTGACAGTGGACTCTTTATCAGGGTTCCACCAGACCTGAGAAACCTGGAGTTGTCAGGGAAATTAGAAAAAAGGTGGATTATTCGGTGAAAAGTCAGGGAAATTTAACATGCCTGTATTGCATAGCTTAATGGGTCTTCGATCATGAAGTCGTGATAGTGGCATTATGTACCGATTTTTAATATTTTTTTTAATTACCTACTTTGTCCTTTGATGCCATCTAGTAATCTAGAAAATCGACATTTTTAAAGGATTTGAAAAAAAATGATGGCGCAGAACATTTACAGCAGCAAATCGAGTAGACTATGCATGACTCGGTCAGTTCTGCATCTATGGAAAGTGAATTCCTCTGTTTTGCTTCATATGACGTTCTTTGAATATGCATGACTCATACTCTAACATTTTTAATCAAAGTGGTCAAGGGGAATTGTTCAAAACCTGGAAAAGTCAGGGGAGTTGACAATTTTATTTCTACGCTTAAACTTGAAACCCATGAAAAAAATATTAACATCGACTGCACTGTATAAGCTGGTACACATATAAATAAACATAACACACCATCTCTCGCTATGAGACAGTGCAAAATGGAACTAGACACTACTGTTTTGTAGTATGCATTAGAAAAGCATTTTTACATTGTATTTCACGACTTACGATTACTACACTTGTTTCGCGATTTGTGTTTACATGCGTTTTCGAATGAGATTTTTATTTCTGTATCCGTATTTCACTTTTTTGTAAGAAGAGGGGTAAGAACGTTCAGCTTTAAGATTGCGAGTGGCGCAGTGTGACCATCCTCGAGGGAAATCTTGTTTTTCTATTTCCCCCACTCATTTGCCAACTGTTTTTGATCCCGCGCTCGCGTCACGCATACATTATCTATCTTTTTTGATGATGTAATCAACTGAAAACATGGAAGTTGCATTAGGTCACTTGTCTTTGGGAATTCGATTGGAATTGAGTCTGTGTAATTGAAGCCTCGATGACGGAAGATCAAATATTATTTGGCAAAATGGAGGCCAATGGGGAACAACGAACACGAGACCAACTGAAGTGATTAAACGCCGCACTGTGCACATATTTATTCGAAGAATGATTTTCGTGGAGCAATCTCATTAATGTTGATTTTCTTATTTACATCTGAGATGGGAGCAAACTTCCTCTGCGGTTGCCAAGGAAATGAAACTGGTCCGCTAGCGATTTTTAAAACATGCCGTTGGATTTTTCACAAATACGTTTTCAGATTCTGCGATTTTCACTGAACGGATGTAGTTCATGTACACGTGTGCGTATAGCTACAATCATCAAATTCGAAAGGAAAGACTAAAACAATCACTTAATATTTCTCTTATGTATTCATTATTTTTGAAATTTTTTGAAAACAATGTTTGCTCAAGGCTGTAATTCGTTGCCACGAATTGGAGAATTTTTCTTAGAAAGTGAGTCAGCCATCTAAGATCAATCATAATCAAGACTTACTTTTATTTTATACTACGAAATTGCTAAACTTATGATAAGGTAAATTGGCCAAGACTTATTAATTAGCGTTGCATAACGCCATTAAATGTTAATTAACGTTATCAAGATCAATTGAACAGGACTTGAGCAAGGTCGTAAAATTGGCATAAGAAAAGGGTCGTTAATGTATCATGCATTCTAAGAATTACTATCAAATTATTCAATTACACAATTCAACAGGCATATGCGTAGTACTCAGTGTTTCATGATAGTTGAGTTAATGCTAGCTGTACTAATTGAGTAAAAGTCGTTGTCCAAAATATAACGGCCTATTTTATACGCCCTTCCACGCGACCCTTGCTTATCTCAAGAATACTAAATTAGGCTAACATTTATTTTATAGCACCAAACGCCAATTTGGCACAGGATATGCACTACCGTGACATGCCCCTTGTTAATGCCGTTGATGGACACTGGTAATTTGGTAAAATGTCATCCCAACCAATACTCTTTAGTTGCGATATAAATGTTGCAATAACATAGATAAATCCGGTTAGAACTCCCTTGTAGGCGCCATTTTCTTGTAGTAAATTCCTCTAACAATACTAAAATTTAGCTTGTGGCCCACCATTATAAAGTTCAAGGTTCACACAAGAGCCTGAAAATCCTGGGAAAGCCAATCAAATTTTGAAAGTTGTTAAACAAGCTAGGGGATTTCTTAAATGTGAATCATTTGGCGAGTGACAAGGCAAAATCCATTTGCTATTAATTTTAAAACTTTCTTTCAGCAACCCTTTAATTAATGATAATTTGTAAGACGATTTTGTACGGAAATTTATTCCAAAATCCATTATTTCTGATCTTTGTTGTACCCAGGCGTTCCAATTATTACTATTTCTAAGCAAATTGTATGTGCCAAAATCTGTTTTGCAATCTCGGTTTTGAATGTTTTTTTGCCCTACAGTGCGGCGTTCCATAACATGGACCAGAACGTAAACACGACACTGATAGTTTTAGTCAACTCATTAGTTAGTTTCACTTATTTTTGGTCTGAGGGAAATTTGACCAGGGACTTTTATTTGATTAAAGTTGTGTGAATCCTGAAAGTACATGCAGCCGACCCCTGGCCTAGCAGCACCCCATGTAAGCAACGCAAATAAAATTAATATCATGACGTTCTTGGGTTGCTGAATGAAGCCATACCTTCATTTTCATTGGCAAGCAGCGATCTCTGATATCCAACTGTTTTCTTTGCAATATTTGAGGAATCCTCTGAAGTAGGAAGAAATTCCCAATAATACGCGCAATATGCTCTGTTGGTGAATTAATTTTGCAATATGATATTACAGTTTACGTGCGACTGAGTTTAATATACAACGGGAACCTATTGGTGACCCCGCTGAAGTGTCTCCTTCAAGGCCTGATTCTCAATTCCAGTGCGTGCATATAGGGCGCAGTAATACGGTTTGCCGACCGCGGTATTGTATTGCTCATCTCGTTCTACATAGTCTATTTTTCAACGGCAATCGCTCACAGGTATTCAATATATTCGGTTTCATTATAAGGCTTTCCTTATTCTCTTCAATGCATCCGTACGGAACAAATGGAACCCGTGGACTCGTAGCGGCCTCCATTCACTTTCAACTGTATTGCTCATTTCTGCTCTCCGTATTATTATTATTATTATTATTGTTATTATTTTTGAAGCGGCCTTCCGCTGGGAGGGGGAATTTGACTTTAATATTCCCAGTCGGCATTTACTATCCGATATGGCCCGGAGTTCAACATAAATGCATCGATATGCGGGCGAGAAATGCGCCTTGGGCGAAGTGAAAGCCATATTCTGCCGTGTATTATCATGGTGCCACCTACGCTAACGCTATTATTAATGTTAATATCTGCATTTTCTTCTTCTGATCCCTGCGCTTCAATTGGCAATTTATATGTACCATTATATCAGTTCGGACTATTTCCTGTGATGTTAACATCAAATTTGGGATTGTAGTACGTAAAAAACGAACTTTGTCAGTGTAAAATGTGTTTTTTTCTTCTCTAAAATTCCACTTTGAGGGGATGCAATTGGAAATCTTAATTTGACAATTGTGAAAATTGTGAGATTGGTCTTGTTTTTATAATAAAATTACACGTATGCTGTGCGTCTTCAAACTTCTCGAAAAATTTCCGTACATATTATTGATTTATTAAGTACGTGTATCTTCTGCGGTATACAAGATAATTTTCTTGAACGACTAGCAGCTGCCAGTCTCTGTGGATTTAGGATTATTGTATTGCAATTTTCCCTTTATTACTGGAATGAATGTTGCCTAATGGTACACGCAAGATAGATGGTTTAATTTACGATCGTGTATAATTGAGGCATTACAAGGCCAAACTTCTGCGATTGCTAAACGCGGAAATCTAGATGCAATGTTCACCCGTTGTCGCCAAATGAAACAAGTTTTAATCAGCGAAAGCCATAAGAACTCGCTCGTTAAAATCTGGTTTAGCATATGAAAACGCATCGGAGCAGAACATAAATTCGGTCCAAGTTATCTAAATGTTTGAACAATTACAGAAATTATCTCAATTGCATAGAGCTAATTCATTCTATTTTTTATATGCTCAACTCCATTTATGCGTTTTTAAGTTCACTTCATGAATTACATTAGATGTTTTTATTGCCTTCCAACTGAAAGCAGCAAAGATAAGGCTAATACCGATATGACGAACTTCGGCATCTTTTTAAAACATGATATGAATTGAAAAAAGTGATTTGGATAATTATTTACAATGTAAAGGCGACTTATGTTCATGTAACTGCATGGAAAACTAGCCGAAAAGAGCCTGGCATTTTTTTATTATTATTTTTTTTTTTTGTAAAAGTAAACTGTATTAAATACTAGCTTCTCTTTCCACATTTATCCATTAGTCATTCTGATGAAAGACACAATATCCGTAAAAACGCTAATAAATTGTAATTACTTCTTAAACACCGTGTTTTGAGGGAATAATCAGAACAATTAACTAAATGCGATTGCTCTTTTTTCTGTAATTTGCAGCAGACAAGGAACAATACAAAGTAACCAGCCAAGAAGCGCTTCTAACGTCGTAGAAAATTTCTCATTGTTACATTTTCCCTGTTCAATTTTTCATCTGATTGCGCTTTTCCCCCCAGGCTCTTTTAGCTGCTTTCAATCTATCTCCAAATTGAGTTGACTTTTTTTGCCTGCTTCGGCGATGATCATTGGATACTGTTCACTTCCGCTTAAAATGAGGATGGATCCCTTTGTTGACATTCCTGCGACTTCAATCTAATTAATTACCTTCAAATGACATAAATCTACTCCAACGAATTATCCCACATTATTGCACGATGATGAATATTAATTAGAGGGGATTTTTTAATTTCCTCTCTGCTTGCCTGGGCACAGAGCGCATGCGTCCACCATATTCTCACTCCCCGCCCTTAGCAAATTGCAGTGATTTTGAAGATTGATACGCTTTAACGTTTTTCGCCATTGTTCATGTTCTGCTGCTGGCCGATGGATGATATAAGAATGAAATTATTAATGCCGATATATTACAAGCAGCTCTCGTCGAGTAAACCATGCTGTGGTCTTCGAATAAGTGTAACAGATTGATCTTATGTGTATGTGTGATTGTTCAATGTGTAGAACAGTACTTGATGTGATACCCTATATTCGAAACGCATTTTAGTAGTGCTAATAGCGGTCACAAGGACCTAAACTTAATATTTGCTCCTGATAGCGGGCAATCGCTGCAAACAACAAAGCTATGTTAGATTGCTATGTTTCGAGATTTTTCAGCCCTTTATTTGAAATTGATATCATATGCGTTCTCCTAACCGGAGCTAAAATAAACTAAAAATTTAACAGCTTACAGAAATTAAAGGCTTCTATAAATTACTTAAGCATAACAGTTGGTGGGTAGAAATAATGTACATGTAATGTGTCTATGATTGTGATAAATCGTGGCAATTTGAGTGGGGCTTGCCAGAACTTTGACATCACATTCTCGATTTAGGGCCGGTTGCACCGTTGTAGGTTAAATGAAAGGTTAGCTAACCTAGGATTACCTATAATACCTTAATATGTATTTGTTACACTGTTTTACTTTAGGGGTTTTAAACCAAAGGTATAGTAAACATTGAGGTAACGTCTACCACCAGTTTATAGATCGAGTCAAACTGAACCCTTAAGTTAATCTTAATTATTATAAACTGATGTAAATGCAGGTGGGTTAGCCATTTAATATGATGGAAGAAAACTGATGTAATTATTGAAGCTAAATTTTACATCTCTACTATTTTGATTACTATTTGACGTCAACGCGTGTCTAGGGTGGAGGAAAATGATCGAAAACGACTTATTTTTATTTTGAGGATGGGGAGAATGTCAAATTCGATTAATTGTTGTTGACGTAATTTATGAACAGCCCTAGCAGCAAAAAAGGCGTTTTTGAAATGGTTGTTCAGTTATCATCGAATGGTCGAAGACTGTGCTCTTCTATTGGACTGGTTAACCCTCCCCTCTGACTCCATCAATAACAGGCAAGTTTCTTTCGGAAGTTGACAGACCAGCAATCAGACTGATCGATTTGAGTTGGGAAGGAAATATCGAATTTTTCTCGTGAAAATGTCGAAGACGACGCGAGTTTTGCGGCGCTTGAAAATCTGTTTTTCGGGCCATTAACAATCGGCGTACATTCATTCCCACGTGGATTAGGGGTGGACTGGCAGCGCTGAAATTCCGGGCCCAATGTTTGTCTAACTGTTTTGCACTGATAAGAGTGCATTTCGCTTCAGCTCCTATTACAATGGGGAGAAGAAAAGATTGTTGGGTCAATAGACCATTCCGGGAAAACCGAAAATCAGGCGAGGCTCTTAAAGCGCAATCTCGCTGACGCTGTATGAAAAGGAAAATTAAAGAAAACAGAAATGAAAGGATTATGGTGCACGGCGACAGGGCTTTTTTTTCTCGTTCAGACAATCCCTGTCTTAGTTTCGCTGATATCGGTTGTTTCTGCAGCTCGTACGGTTTTTTTATTATTAATATTAATATAAGAAGAATTAGAGGAAGTAGGGGCGTTTGGTTGTGGCTCAGTTGTGGAAATTGAACAGTCTCAACGGTGCGCTCCTTTTTTACGAAAAACTAGAGGATTATTATTTTTTTTTTAAAAATTCTCTCAAGTTTACAAGGCTTACTTGTTAGCGGATTCCACGCGATCTTTAAGACCTTTTCTAATTTCAATTTCGTGATGCGCGATCTCATTTCACTTCTGTTAGGCATTTCAGTTAAGCAAAGAAAACTTAAAGGGGATGCTAAAGTAATTATCTGAAAATCGAGGTGCGGAGCTTTTCCTCGAAAGTTTTGTTTTAGGCTTCCGGTCAATATTCAGAAGTATGCGTATGCACCTTATTCACGAGCGGGAAAAGTAGTTATCATACTTCAGTTTTATTATTCGACATTATTTTCGTTTGTTAAAGCTGTTCGTTCTAGTGGTAACTAATGTAACATTTTGTTTGTACACTTTTCAATTTTTCCATGTATTTTTTCGGTGAAGACACAAAAGAATACAACATCGAATATGAAAAAATATCCATCATGATTCGTTTTGCTTTGTCTTAGAATTTTCCTAAATATCAAGGACTAATTGGACTAGTTATTCGATTTATTAAATAATAAATTGCGCTAATACAGTGAAATCTGTCAAATTGACCACCTTGCTAATTTGACCACCTGCTTACATTGACCGATTTTTAGGATCCCTTCTCTGATAATGATAATGATACTGAAAATGTATGTTTTTCCCGATGTATTGACCGCCTGCATGCCTACCATATGACCATATTTTCAACAATTTTGAAAACTTATTTTCAGAATGTAAGTCCCATACCAGAATTTCAAATATGATTTGGAAATTTAATATTGAACCAGATTACAAATCTAAGACAAAACAACAGCACAGTGCTGTTGTTTTTTCTATTGCTTAAAATGTATGATGTCAAGGATCCATTACAATTTACAGTACAAATTTGTGAAGCTACAAGATCAATGTTGATTGCAAAAATAAATTTAATGTACTTGTCATTTCAGTATGGCATCATCAACGTCAAATTTCACATTCTATTAAAACAAAATCTTAATCATAATAAATCTTAAATGAAGAACCTAATAAATGCATGTACATGTAACTTTTAAATGAAAGTGATAATAATTTACTGACAAATTTGTAACAAATATACTTTTTATAAAATTTTTAAAACGTTTTTTTCAATACATTGAACACCTGATTAAGGTAACCGATTTTGTCCTACACCTTGGACGATCACCGGACGCCAGGTTTCACTGTATTTTCATTTAAAATAATATTAATAATAATGATACAATCATAATAATTAAATGTATCACCCTGTCTGCTAGAAAGTAGGAAATGTGGTAATTTTTATAGCGTATAATAACTTAAAAATCGTATTAACTAGGTCCTATAATTTCCGTTATGTTTTCAAGGAATGTGCGTTCACAACGTATAAATAAAAAATACAAATCATCAGGGCTTAATGTGATTATATTGTGTGCATCAGCATGTGTACATATTTAGGGCATATAATACGTGCTTTATCATTACACGTGAACTTGCGAAAGAGCGAACTTATTAAATAATTTTTTTTCATAAAATAAATCGTTCTCCTTTACATTTTCATTATATCTATTTTAAACGGTAAAATATGGATTTTTTAAATCTTTTTATAAAGATTCGAGTCAATACCGTAATACGGATTTCGTATACACTTATCGTGTATTTATTCGTCGTTGCTTTTTTTTACAACTCTGATCGATAATCCACTAAATTTCTTAGAGGAATAAATTTAGCAGGCTTTTGTGCCTAATAAAAGTAGCTTAATTTGTCATTTCCGACTTTTTACACAAGTCATTATCGAACGAGCTGCTTCCCACTGATGCCGCCCCCTGGCGGCCCCTTCTATTTCAACCGAATCGATTGGCAAACAGAACAACGTCTTAACGAAATGTCTTTCCTCTCCCTACATGTTGATTCTATACCCAATAAGGCATTTTCCAAATTCCTTTTCCTAGAAGAACGCGTGCTTCTTCGCGTTTTTGTCTAGCAGGATTTTATGAAATATTATTAGTTGTATTTCTCTTGTTGATTTTGATGGGATCCTCGGGACATAATGGATGACTCGCATTTTTTAGTGGAAATTAAGTAATGTGCATTGGAACATAGTGTGCTTACAGCTGAGCTCGGTATACAATATGAGCCTTCTTGACATTCCGAAAGATTTCATAAGTTCTGGTACAAATTGTGTAAAGAGACACGAGGAAATTTTCGCTGGAAGTTTTTTTTTTTTACTAGTCTCCATGCCTCGCGCTTGTTTAAAAAGTTTAGCCGGGTTCATATGGTCCTCACCGTCATAAACTAAAGTCCACATTAAAATGTAATAATCGCAAATAATTAATGAAATTTCTCCACAAATCTTCCTTAATTGGCAAAGTGTTACTGGTTTGACGGACGCCAATTTTTTACTCCTTTGTAACCGATAGGACAAAGGGATTCGCTTCCCAGTCGAAATGTGCTTTTTTCAATTTAATTTTCTCCTTCGACATTTTATGATTATTAAATTCGACCATTTCCCGCTGCGCTTAATTCTCATAAGTCCTGGGAAGCGCCGCCAGGGGGCACCTCGTCTCCCCCAATTTACGACAGTTGTGCCGTTCTTTTGCTGGTGGGGATTCGTTTTTATAGGTGGCGCTCATCAAACTTTTTTTTTTTTTTGGTCGTGCGTCTGGATAACGCGCGCGAGTAAATTTATGAGCTAATGGCTCCTATGGAAATGCTATTAAGGTCCTTGATTTTTGATTATTTCCATTTGCAATTCAATGTGTCAGACGTCACCGGTAATGTCATTTATATATGTCGACGGCATCACTTCCCCCTGGCCTTTCAATTTCATCAGAGGCATTCATGAAGCGAGTGAGGGGAAGATCTGAAAAGTTCCGAAATCAGGTTGGTTATGCAAAACTGCATCTGCGTGTATACGACAAATAGGCCTATCTTGCGAAAACGCATCTCTTAAGCCCGATAAGCTGCGAACAATAGCACGCGAAAGCCTGCGGGTTTAACTTGAGCAACGTTATAGCGTTCTTCTGATGACTTCTCAAGAATTTCCAAATTGCCGTCGGTTATTCATTAGGGTTATGGATTTAATGCCATTATGAATGGAAATGCGTTTTGGCATTGCAGAGTTTCACTTATAGGCGGTTTTATGAGGGACCTGTCGAGTTAACGTGTTTTTTTGCCATCGCAAATTTCAGAAAAATTTGGTGGTTGTTACGGTTGCTTGTCTCTCGTTGTTACACAATTATTTATGTATTCATGTTTTAGATTTTTATTTGGTGCAGTGCGTCAACCGCGTTTGGTTCATGGTCAGTTTTATAGAATGTTTGTTTTAAGTTAATCCAAAGGAAATTTCGTTTAGATAAGTCTTGAGATCGAATTTAAATTCTGTTATCTTGTTGTCGCCCATGCTATTTGTCCATAAATTCATCGAACCAAACTGGATTTAAATTGTTCTCAGAATGTCGTTGTTTTACTGCAATACTCTGTAGTTGTTTATAAGTTTGGACAATTGATTTTTTTAAGATTTAGGAAGACTACCTCTCTGAATAACAAGTGCAGAAATATATTAAGAGTTGGCCTAATGTTTAGTTTTCTCGAGACGAATACAGGATGGCGCTTTATGTACGAGTATGATGTCAGGCGATTCTCACCTCTTTATTATTGTTTGTTGGTGATAATTTATGGTTTGCTTTCTTTCGCGTGTGCGTGGCCGTTGAAAGCTTCGCTTCTCTGTTGCGATGGAATGAAATTAAGGATTTATGGGCAACTCTTTCCCGTGTTCTTTGTCAGCCAACTTAAATAAATAAACCCCATTGTGTTTGCACGACCACATGTTGTGGAGAGAGAGCACGCGTACGAAATGCCAGTATCACACACACGTGGTACTTAAGGTAATTCGTTTAAGTTTCCTTCACTGCTTTTATAAATTAGTGGCGCACCCTGATAAGGAAAATGCAACTTGCCCAAAATAAACACGAAAAAACAGAAGAAGAAGAAGAACATAAGGCATGACGGACACTGGTCCTTTTAACTTAATGTACAGTTGGTATTGAATGATAATGTTGCAGGTAACGATGAAGAGGAATATAACGAATTTGTTCTGTTTTGCTGCGCGAAACTCGCACGAGTAAACAAGAGGACATGTGTTCTCGTCGTGTTCTGCGACGGTGAAACTAGGGACACAGCTGCCAGGTCTGTCTGTTAAGTGCTAGGTGACTTTTAAAAGGGATGCTCAGTTATTGTAGACATCATCAACAAAAGTCATTCTGCAAAAACAGTTATTGGGTTGAGCGATTTTTGGAGATGAGGCAAGAACTGACGGAACATCTGAACAATCTTTCAATCTGACACATCTGTGACGACATCTCGACAGCAGGCTTTGTTCAGCATAACTTCGTCCAAGCTCTGTCATCACGTATTCACTCAAGGCTGTTGTCAAAGCTTGCGTACATCTGCAGATCGTCTGGTTTTCTCAGTTACAAATATCAGCAGAGCAACGTTTATTCACTGGCCTCGAGAGGATCGTTTTCCTGAATATCTTTACTTCTCAAAATGCATTGCTGTGTGCATGACCGATTTCTTTACACAAATCTAGCCTTCAAACCCAATCGCGTTTTATAGTATGGATCTGGTGATTGTTGTATGCTGAGAGTTTATGGTTGACAGTGTCATTTCTCAGGGCGTCTACACTCTTTTTGCATGTCTATTCCTTGAAAAATCGTTCGACATGTGCTGAGAAGTCGTTAAATTAGAAATTAGGGTATTGGTTTCTTTGGTTGTAAATAGTCCAGTTTCCAACCTCAGATACCCATCTTCGGAGGTTACATGCTTGTTTTTCCCCATTGCTTATTTATTATTGTTGTTTTTACTTGTAAGTAAACGGTACATTTTCAAATTATCTGATGTATTGATCCTTCATAATTTACGTGTTGTTGAGCACTCGACAGGCTGGATGCTATTAGCAAGTTGATAACTATGCATATACTGTTAGAACAACTAATCTACAATATAATCTTAGCTGCTGTTAGGCAACGGATATGTTGAATTTTAGTAAGTAAATATTTGCCAAGGATTCAAAACTTTTCTAGTATCCCTCTTCATCACCAATGTAATGGTGGAGTTGTTATCCCGACCAGTGGAAGTCTGTGATGTTCATTGAATCATGTGCAAGGATTATTTATCTTCTAAAAACTACTTTCGATTTCCACACTTTTCCCAACGCTACCCAGCGGGTGCTTCACCCCGTGGGGAAACATTTGTCCCACAGGGATGGCACCCCTGCTGGTAAGCCAATCAACTGCCACTGTTCACGACCCCCCTCGATCCTCTTTTTTTTCATTTTGGGCCCTATTCTTTTACCCCTCGACTCGTGCCTTGGACGCCCTTCCCAGCATGCCACCACTATACTGCGCCATACTGTTACCAATTTTGAGTGATGTTAGGGAAATACATCATTATGATTTTTTGTTCCTCCTTTTACATGCAACTACTACTATCTCTCCTCATGCTCGATGAAAAAATTTAAATAAACATTCAGACCTAATTTTGATCGGAAACAATGAATGTCAAACCCGCACCAGCCAAGCGGTGTTGGATGGTAACGCCGGCGGTGGCGCCACCAGTCAATTTAGGATATTTTGGATTTTGAAACTGATAATTACAAAATAGTGTGATCTTATGCCACCAAAGGCGAATTGTTAGCAAAAAATGCTGACGTCTGGAAGCAAAAAATAAATGTTTTATGAATTCTATTTCCCCCCAAGTTAATACTGCTCCAGGTTTTAAAATGATAAGATTATAAAGAGCATGTGAAAAATGTTCAAAAATATTTACTCGTTATTTCCCTTACATAAATCCTTCCATTTGCCATTGCATGCACAACTATAAACTTTATTGGAACCATGTATAAAATCAGAGGCTACTTTAAGACATATACCAGCGACATTTGATTGCAAATGCACCTGGAATGAACTATGGGAAGTTCAACTTTGTTAATGAACTTTAAACAAACGTCATGGAATCGCGCTATTGAATGGCTTAGAGGACGTTCGAATGAATTGTAGCATTTGTGAGGTCTTAAACTTCAGACAACTAGGAGAAGCAAATATCAACTGTAGTACAGAGGAAACATTTCCCTAAACTTATCTTACTGTTGTTAATGTATTGTATAATCCATATTTGTCCATCATTTGCAACCAAACGGTTGTTGCAGTTAAAATTTAATCAGCGACCATGTTGGCTTCACGCACTTTGGGTCTACATTTATTTCCCTTGCCACTAATTACAATTTCAGTGCCCATTGCGAATTGCAATTATTTTGCAGTATTGCCCTCTTAAAGTGTTCCTTAAATCCCCATCAGGTGTTTGGGACGGCTATTGTCGCGCCTCCTATAACATCGTCCTCGCTGCAATCCTCAAGCGTGAAAAGAAAATGGGCGAATAGTAGACTCCAGTCGCCCTCCTTGGGGCCCTTTTGTGCGTTTTCCCGCCCTCGTGTAATGTGTTTCATTTTTGGGGCATTCGCAAAGATAAATGGACCATGCTCAGAATTCATAGACCTTTTTGTTGTTCTGGGCGCTTCATAATTCTGGTAGCTTAAAAAAGTGCTGCTTGCAACTGGGTCCATTGTACGAAGTTGGGCCTTGGAGGTGCTCGCCAACCCCTCGGCATTGTCAAAACCATTGATTTTGGGAACTGAATTAGATTCTCCCCCGTGTTATT
>JAQIXS010003612.1:0-17579 GCA_034700785.1 Rossiulus vilnensis | reverse complement strand
TTTATGCCTTACGGTTTGGCACCCTTCATTTTTCTTCGAAGTAATTTTATTGAGCTTGTTTTTTTAAATGAGTAAATGTCATAAACTTAACGATTTTACTGTTTCGCAACTTAAGGTTTAATCCCCCCAAGTTTTATTTTACGTTGACGGTTAAAAAAAATGTCTTCCATAAACTTATCTATTTTCAGATTTTTTCATGTATTATTTGGATTACAATGCCGATTGGGATTTTTTTTACGACAATGTCTTTGGCATGTACATGCTTGTGATGGACACGTCTGTTTTTGGCTACTTTGCTCTTACATGCTATACAGTCAACAAAATGTACACAGCTCTCAATCAGCAGTTGGAAGACCAGATAGCAAAGCACAGCATTGACATGGAGCGGTTTTGTTGTTCGTATCATCGCATTACCAAATGGATGCTTGTTGCTGACAATTGCTTAAAATACTTTTGCGGCTGTCAGATATTCTTCAATCTGCTCTCCACTTCTTCGCAAACCTACTTGGCCATTCGGACCAATGCTCTTGCCAGTAAAAATATGTTTGTCTCACTGAGGTCCGTTTACTGGATATTTGATGGTTTGTTTTTTATGGTGGTCACTTCCGTCATTGCATCGGCAGTACATTCCAAGGTTAATAGCTTTTATTAACATCCGATTCTATCTAAACGTTTGCTACTCTAGCTAATGTTCCAATATGGCAATGTAGCTAAACTTTTGACGTAGATTTTGAGATGCTACTGAACTGACTACTCTTTTGGTTTCTTTGATTTGGTATATAGGCACATTCATCCCTTGCCACTTTATGTAAAGTTCCTACATCGCAGCTGCCTGTGCCGTTGCAAAATCAGGTGAGCAGGTGCCCTGCTTTTCTTGTGGATCTGGCATGTCTTCCTAAATTTGTTTTTAAGCTAATTTAATAAAATATTTTCACAAAGGTGTTGTCCATGCAGGTGCACCTAAGTACGTCTAAGCTGGGGTTTTCCTTGTTTGGGTTTCGGATAGTCACCAAGGCGTTGCTTCCATCCGTAAGTACATGAATATCCGTTCCATCAGAACAAGTCTTGGATGTGAAGTTTGGCAATATATCTGTAATGGTTTCTTACAGTTAATCAGTGTTTATGCCTCCTATTTGTTCCTTCTAATTCAATTTCAAAAACCATGCTCTTGCAATTGCTTTGTTGTGGCAAATGGCACTCTTCCTTCATAAAAGGGAAAAACCAGGGAATTGGAGTCTCATTTGATGAAGCGAAGACATGGCATCTATTTTATTTTAACGGAATTGTCATGCAGGCGTTTTAGTAAATGATATTTATAGACCTTTATGTAGTGAAATGTTGACACTTAGTATTTCATGTAGGCATACACTTTGTATTGAACACTGGCAATAGTTATGTTTGTAATCAATGGTTTTAGTTCATGTTTTTTCGCAATAAAGTGCGTTATGTTAAAATACGATTTTTCTTTAAATATGGAAAGGACTGGAACATTCCATTTCGGTTGATTTTGTCGCTAAACGAATTGTTAAGCAATGCAAACATATCATGTAATTTTGGATAATTCGTTTGATATTGTGTACTTTTTAACTAGGATACACCCGGTAGTGCTAACATGGTTGACTTTTATTGTTCGGTTTTAAGGCATTCAATGTTAATGAGGTCTTTGAAGGTAAATATACAAATCCATCAAATTGATCTTTGTTCGTGGCAGTGTTGACTTTCATTTTATGCACTTACCAAATTACCTAATCGAACTAAATTAGAAACCTGGGAAATACTCATGACCAACCAGCATTTAAACATTTTGGTGCATAGTGTTAAAATGGCGCAAGAGAAAGATGGTTTTGCATACCGGAGAAATATTATGTCAGCTGATAACCAGCTATCTCGAAGAGAAGTGAAGTACATATCTTTGACAGATTTGAAGGTCTTATGGCGACCCTACCTAATACTGATGAAGGTGCTTGGGCTTGTGGATTTTTGTGGCAACACCACGAAATGGGGCAGCTATCTGTGGTTCGTTTACGCGCTGGGATCGCTGACATTTCTTTGGACTATTATGCTAGAACGCGTTTGGAGTTGCAAAAAGGCATTTTTTGATTTGGATTCCGGAATCACTTGCATCGCCTATGTTTTCTGGATGGTATCGCTTGTTATTTCAAGGTCCTCGTTATTTGTCGCTAATTATCACAAGAGTGGGTTGCATCAGTTTTTCGAGTTGTGGTCCTCGGTGACGTTTCAGCCCCAATATGCCGATGGTGTCCAGAGAAATCTGAAGCGATATGCATACATCATACTGGCTGTTGTCGTTTCCGTTATTGTCATGAGAATTATTGGTAGGCATTTTCTGGTGCTTGGCTTATTCTTCAGGTACAGTCACGCTCATATGCTGTAATAATAATTCCCACAACGTTATTCAATGTACATTTTAAGGGTGCCTTACCATAACTCTCTAAGGGCTAAAAATTGACTTTTAAGACTGGTAAACACTTGGATAGTTTCGTAAAAAACATTGATAGTACTAATCTGATTTCGTACAAACGACAACAAGTTCAGCCATTATTCATTATATTTTACCGTTTCACAATATAAGGTTTAATCTCCCTACATTTTATGTTCACGTTTAGGCTGCTGTGAAGAAACTATCTTCTAGAATTAATTGTGTGTGGTCTATTTTCAGTGTTTTTCGCGTATTATATGGACTACTATGTCGATTGGACTATCTTTTGCGGCAATCTCTTTGTCATTGGCATGCTCATACTGGAGACGTCTCTTTCTGGCTACTTTGCTCTCACTTGTTATGCAGTCAGCAAAATGTACACAGCTCTCAATGAGCAGTTGGAAGAGCAGATAGCAAAGAACGGCATTGGCATTGAGCAATTTTGTTGTTCCCATCATCGCATTACCGAATGGATGCTTGCTGCTGACACTTGCTTAAAATACTTCTGTGGCTGTCGAATATTCTTCAGTCTGCTCTCCACTTCTACTCAAACTTACGTGGCCATTCGGTTCCTCACTCTTACCATCGATAATATGTTTGCCTCGCTGAATGTCATCTACTGGATATCTGATGGGTTGATTTTCATGGTGGTCACGTGCCTCCTTGCATCGGCAGTACATTCCAAGGTTGATTACATTTTATTTACTTGCGATTGTATTTAAACGTTTGCCACTTTAGCTAATGTTCCTGTTGATTAATGTAGAAAGCGTTTGACAAATAGATTTTGAGGAGTTACTGCAATGAAAAGTTTTTAGTTTCTTTGATTTGGTATTTAGGCACATTCATCCCTTGCCACTTTATGTAAAGTCCCTACATCGCAGCTGCCAGTACCATTGCAAAATCAGGTTAGCAGGTGCCTGCTATTCTTGTGGAAAGGTCGCATGTACTTCTAAATATGTTTTAATAACTCATTTAATAAAATATTTCCACAAAGGTGTTGTCCATGCAGGTGCACCTAAGTACGGCAAAGCTGGGGTTTTCCTTGTTTGGGTTTCGGATAGTCACCAAGGCGTTGCTTCCATCCGTAAGTACATGAATATCCGTTCCATCAGAACAAGTCTTGGATGTAAAGTTTGGCAATATATCTGTAATGGTTTCTTACAGTTAATCAGTGTTTATGCCTCCTATTTGTTTCTTCTGATTCAATTTCAACAGCCGTGCTCTTGCAATTGCTTTGTTGTGGCAAATGGCACTCGTCCTTAATAAAAGGGAAAACCCAAGGAATTTGAGTCTCATTTGATGAAGGAAACGCTTGGTATCTATTTTATTGTAACAAAATTTTCATGCAGGTGTTTCAGGAAATATTTGTTGACCTGTGTGTAGATTGCCTTATGTACTATTAGCACATTACACTCAGTATTTAGCTGAGAAGTAATAGTTATGCATTTAATTCGGTTTCGGTTAATGATTTCGAATCGGAAATATATTGAACTGCCATAATAAAAGCGGTCCAAAAATCTGAACGTGTAATTTACTTATGGCAGATGGCTTTTTCTGCACCTAACTTTTTTGCGTGAATAAATCGAAATTATTAAAATGTATAACTTGAAATGTGATGACATTACAACATCTAAGTACTTTTATGTTAAAATACGTTTTTTCGTATCGATATGGAATGGACTGGAAAATTGATTTAAGTTGATTTTGTCACGAAACGAATTGTTAAGCACTGCAAAAATATTATTTAATTTTGGATAATTCGTTTGATATTATGTACTTTTTCGCTAAGATACACGCGGTAGTGCTAACAAGGTAAACTTTTATTGTTCAGTTTCAAGGCATTTAATGTTAATGAGGTCGTTCAAGGTAAATATACAAATCCATCAAATTGATCTTTCTTCCTAACAGTATTGACTTTCATTTTATGCACTTATCAAATTACATGTGCGAAGTAAATTAGAAACGTGGAAAATATTTATGACTATCCAGCATTTAAACGTTTTGGTGCATAGTATTGAAATGGCGCCAGAGAAAGACTTTTCTGCATATCGGAGAAATATGTTGGCAGCTGATAGCCAGCGATCTCGAAGAGAATTGAAGTACAAATCTTTGACAGATTTGAAGGTCTTATGGCGACCCTACCTTATATTGATGAAGGTGTTTGGGCTTGTGGATGTCTGTGGCAACACCACGAAATGGGGCAGCTATCTGTGGTTCTTTTACGCGCTGGGATCGCTGACACTTTTTTGGACTAATGTGCTAGAACGTGTTTGGAGTTGGAATAAAATCATTTTTTAATTTGGATTCCTTAATCTCTTCCATCGCATATGTGTTTTGGATGATTTCGGTTGTTATTTCAAGGTCCTCATTTTTTGTCGCGAATTATCACAAGAGTGGGTTGCATAAGTTCTTCGAGTTGTGGTCCTCGGTGACGTTTCAGCCCCAATATGCCGATGGTGTCCAGAGAAGTCTGAAGCGATATGCATACATCATACTGGCTGTTGTCGTTTCCATTATTGTCATGAGAATTATTGGTAGGCATTTTCTGGTGCACTCACACGCATTATTAATGCTACTCAAAATAATATTCTATGCACATTTGATGAGTGCCGAATCATAACTAACAAGTCCAGTCTTTATTCACCTATGACGTTTGTTTGCATAAACATAAACTAGAACTTAGTGACAAAATTCTATTTTTGTCGCAATTGTACCTAACAGTCATATGCGCCACACTTTGGGCACCACGTATAAACGTTTAAAACACCTTCCTATTTTGTCCACCTTACAAAGGTTTGCTGTCAAATCCACACAAATGATTTGAAAATAAGGGCTAAAGGGGGTTATTCGCATGTTAAGGGAGTTTAATCTAAATTGTAACAATTTTTGGCGTGTTTTGGGTTGTCTATCGCTTAATGCCTCATGCTTTGGCACCCTTTATTTGTCAAATCTGTTTAATTGACATACATGTATATGCCTTATGGTTTTGCACGCTTAATTGTCTTTAGAATTAATGTTAATTAGCTTATTTGTTTAATGTAAAAAAGTAACAACTTTTCTGGCATTTTCTGGTGCTTGGCTTATTCTTCAGGTATAGTCGCCCTCACATGCTGTAACAATAATTCCAACAACGTTATTCAATGTACATGTTTAAGGGTGCCTAACCATAACTTTCTAAGCGCTAAAATTGACTTTTAAGACTGATAAACACCTGGATAGTTTCGTAAAAAACATTAATAGTACTAATCTGATTTCGTACAAACGACAACAACTTCAGCCATTATTCATTATATTATACCGTTTCACAATTAAAGGTTTAATCTCCTTAAATTTTATGCTCACGTTTAGGCTGCTGTACAGAAACAATATTCTAGAATTAATTGCTTGTGATCTATTTTTAGTGTTTTTCGTGTATTATTTGGACTACAATATCTATTGGACTGTTTTGTTCAGCAATATCTTTCCCATTTACATGCTCATGCTGGACACGTCTATTTTTGGTTACTTTGCTCTTACTTGTTATACAGTCAGCAAAATGTACGCAGCTCTCAATCAGCAGTTGGAAGACAAGATAGCAAAAAACAGCATTGTCATTGAGCAGTTTTGTTTTCATATCATCGCATTATCGAATGGATGATTGCTGCTGACGATTGCTTAAAATGCCTCTGCGGCTGTGAGATATTCTTCGATCTGCTCTCCACTTCTTCGCCAACCTACTTGGCCATTCGGGTCTACCTTGCCTCGCTGAGTACCATCTACTGGATATTTGATGGGTTGATTTTCATGGTGGTCACGTGTCTCATTGCATCGGCAGTACATTCTAAGGTTGATTTCAGTTACATCCGATTTTATCTAAACGTTCCTGTTGAGTAATGTAGAAAAGGTTTGACAAGTAGATTTGCAGATGTTACTGAAATGATTTTTTTATGTTTCTTTGATTTGGTATATAGGCATATTTATCTTTTGCTACTTTATGTAAAGTCCCTACTTTGCAGCTGTCAGTGCCGTTGCAAAATCAGGTGAGCAGGTGCCCTGCTATTCTTGTGGATCTAGCATGTTCTTCTAGATTTGGTAGCTAATTTAATAAAATATTTCCTCAAAAGTGTTGTCCATGTAGGTGCACCTTAGTTCGTCTAATCTGGGGTTTCTTTGTTTGGGTTTCGGATTGTTACTAAGGCGTTGCTTCCTTCCGTAAGTACAGGAATATCCGTTCCATCAAAATAAGTCTTGGATGGGAAATTTTGCAATGCACCAATATTGGTTTCTTGCAGTTAATCAGTGTTTATGCCTCCTATTTGTTTCTTCTGATTAAATTTTGACAACCGTGCTCTTGCAATTGCTATGTTGTGGCAAATGGCACTATTTCCTTATAGAAGGCAAAAAATAAGGAGTTGGAGTCTCATTTGATGAAGCGAAGACATGGTGTCTATTTTATTGTAATAAATGATATTCACAGACCTTTTAAGTAGTGAAGTATTGACATTGGGTATTACATTTTGCACTCTGTAATGAACACAGGTAAAAATTATGATTGTAATCAATGGTTTTACTTCATTGTTTTCCGCAATATAGCAGCGTTTCTACAACTTAATGTAGTCTATAATGCCCTTATTTCGCATTAGCAACTTATTGAACTATTTCATTTATAACCATAATGTAAATCGAACAGCTATTTGCACCTATTAATTAGCTAGTTTGATTCTGTCTTTAAGTATTTTGTGCTGTTGGATAACAGAATGCTGAAGAATGCTTGAGGGATGAAAGAGGTGAACCAGAATTAAAGAGCAATCACCTGTAATGGTGTGGATATTTTATTATGTCAAAATGTGTACAATGCTTGACTCATATATATCGCTAAACACCAATTATCTATCAAGTTCTTTTTCTGTAAATGTGTGGATATTTTATTATTATGTTTAAATGTTAAATTTGTCACTAAACACGCACATTACAATTTAAGATTAATATTTTCTTTTCTTGAAATATGGTTTCAAATGGAGAATGCAAGTTTAATTCTGTGTGAAACCTTGTCTCGCAGAATGGGAGAACTGAACGATTTAGATAACGTCCAAATAGTTTTGGTCAATTTGATTAATGTAGTTGAGTTTGTGCGTATAGATACAATCTGTAGTGCTGAATAGGTTAAAATTAATTGTAGAATTTCGAGGCGTTCCCTGGTAGTGAGGTCTTTGAAGATCAACAGAAATCCATCAAGCTCTTCTTTTCTCTTGAGGGCATTTATAACTATCTCTCGCACTTTATCAAATTACATGGACAAATTTAATTTTGCATAGGAAAAAAGTAATGACTAGCCACCATTTCAGCAACTTAGAGGGTAGTACTGAAATGGCATCCGAGAAGGACATTTTTGTTATCCGAAGGAATGTTTTGGGAGCTCATAACAAGCGATCTCGAAGAGAATTGCACTACAGCTCTTTGGCAGATTTGAAGGTCTTATGGCGACCGTATCTGATATTTATGAAGGCTCTTGGGCTTGTAGATGTCTGTGGCCACTCCACGAAATGGGGCAGGTATCTGTGGTTGTTTTACGCGCTAGCATCGCTGACATATCTTTGGGTAAACTTGCTATTCCACGTGTGGAATTGCAAGAAAGCATTCCATGGTTTGGATTCCGGAATCACTTGCTTTGCCTCTACTTTCTGGATGATGTCGGTCGTTATTTCAAGGTCCTCTTTCTTTGTTGCTAATTTCCACATGAGTGGTTTGCATCAGTTTTTCGAGTTGTGGTCCTCTGTGACGTTCCAGCCCAAATATGCCTATGCTATTCAGAGAAGTCTGAAGCGATCCGCATGCATCGTACTAACAATTGTCGTTTCTGTAGCCATCATAAGAAATATTAGTAAGCATTATTTCTTTTTATTAAAGCTAAAGTAAGACTGGTAACCTGATGCAATTGGGTGAGCTAATTATGGATCCACTTCGTAGTTTGTTAAAACATCAGTACAAATTGAAATATTTTTATTTCATAATTTAAATATTACAAATATTTTAAAAATAGTTTAATGACTATTTCTTGGTTGCATTTTGCAGGCATGCCAGACACCCTAAAAATCTTGTTTCCTATTTGTTTTTAGTTTTCTTATAATTTAGCAAAGTATTCTATGCTTCCTGTATTTTAATCATTTTATTAAGTCATTATTTGCGTTTTCTTAGATTTTGACAGATTTTAAGTATCATTATTTCGTTCCTTCAATTCATATTTCTGAACAGGAATTTTACCCAAAATATTGTGTTGATAATTAAGGTTTTAAAGAAACCATATATTCCTCAGTAGTTTTCTATGTTTTTTCCATGTTTTTCTTTGATAAACGGCAGTGATGTATGATTTTGAATTTTATTAAGTAAAATTTGAACTGATTTTATTGCATAAGATTTTTTTTTAAATACGTGCTTAACCACTTAAAGAAGTGTATGGAACCAGGTTTACCACTTCATCAATTATCTTAGATAGAATCATTTCATAATATGTTGCTATTTGAGGTTTTCTTGGTTTAATGGTATGATCCACCTTTCCAATATTAACTGCCATACAGGATGAACTTTCGCAATTAATAACATCTGATGTGTTTTCAGTGTGTTTCATCAATTATCTGGATTACAAGGTCGATGGGATTGTTTTCTTTGATGATCCCGTGATCAATTACATGATCGTTCTGGACATAGCTTTTACTGGCTACTTTGCTCTCACGTGTTACACTGTAGGGAAAATGTACACTGCTCTTAATCAACAGTTGGAATATCAGATTGCAAACAGGGAAATGGACATTAAACAGTTTTGTTGCTCGTATCATCGCATTACGGAATGGATGATTGTTTCTGACAATTGCTTAAAATACTTTTGTGGCTGCCGGATATTCTTTAACCTGATCACCACGTCATCGCAGACCTACTTGGCCATTCGGGTCCACCGTCTTACTAGTAGTGAGATGTTTGCTTCTCTGAATACAATCTATTGGATAGCTGATAGTTTTCTTTTCATGGTGGTCACTTGCCTCGTTGCATCAGCGGTGCATTCCAAGGTTGATTATATTTATTTACATCAGATTCTGATCTGCAAGTTTGCTACTCTAAGTAGAGTTTGAGTAGCAAACCTGACAGCCTGTTTGCCTGCTAGGTTTGGAACTTTAATCAATGTTCATATAATCCCTGTTTCTGTAGCAAACATTTTGATAAATAGATTTTGAGATTTTACCGGAATGAAAACGTTTTAGTTTGTTTTATTTCGTAAAGGCTCATTCATCCCTTGTCACTTTATGTAAAGTTCCAACACTGCAGCTGCCATTGCCATTGCAAAATCAGGTGAGCAGCTCATCTTAATTAACCTCAATCTTCTTATGTATCTAGAATGTACTACTAAATTGTTTCAAAACTAATTGAATAAAATGTTTCTGCAAAGGTATTGTCCATGCAGGTTCGGCTAAGTACGTCAAAGCTAGGGTTCTCATTGTTTGGCTTTCGGATTGTCACTAAGGCTTTGCTTCCATCTGTAGGTATTGAAGTTTTGCCAAAAAAAGTACAGTGTATTTGATACCAAATTTGACAATGTATTTTTAATGGATTCTTTCAGCTAATCAGTGGGTATGCCTCCTATTTGTTTATTCTGATTCAATTTCAACAACCGTGCTCTTGTAATTGCTTTGGTGTGGCAAACGGAACTCGTCCTTCATAAACAGGAAAACCAAGAAGGGATTAGATGACATATAATTTTCAAAATATTGTCAGTTATGTACGTTTGGTACATTGATGAAACAATGTATAGTGTTCTTTATGTAATAATGTCTTTACTCAGTATTTGTTGTAATTATATTTTTATTAAGTTGTAGACTATCAAGTGAGAATTGATAGTGCATTATATTTATTTGCGGTAAAGTAGCTTTTGTTTGAATTTAAAACACAGCAGCTTAATAAAATTGTTGAATCATAACAAGAATAGAATGTTATATTTATTTAGATATAATTTCTCACGAATGTTACAATGCGGGACTTATTTGATGCTTAGAATTTGTAATGTTGAATTTCATACATTTTTTATTGTTGCTGAATAAAAGGTAAGATTCAAATGATCACTCATTGGTAATATTTCAAACGTTAAACTATCGACCCTGAATTTGCAGATTTAACATATCGCCATCATTAACATCTGTATGAATGAGAATTATTAATTTCACATTGCACTTTCGGAAAATAAACTGATACATTGACGCCCGATTAACATAATGTTTTCAACTAAGCTAAATTTGTTTTGAAATAAAGACTGCAGGGTTGTCTTATCGTCAGTTAATCGCTGTCACTGTGGACGAACCTAATAAATTAAACTATGTGCAAATAATTTTATTTCGATCGATTGAGGTACTTTTAAAAAATAAAAAACAGACACGCTGTTCGGCTAATCAAGCTAATAACATTCTAACTAATGATTTTCTGAGTGTTCCTTGGTAATACATGTAAATATTCTGAAGGTAAATACAAGTATGAAATTAATCTTTGCTATTGACCGTATTTACTGGCCATCTACTGCACTCTATCAAATTAACTAAATGATGTATAGGAAAGTAGCCATGACTAGCTATCATTTAAGAATTTTGAAAGCGAAGAATTCAAATGGCATGTGAGATGGACATTATTGCATATCGAACAAATGTTTTGGCAGTTCATAACCAGGGATTTGGAAGAGAATTCAAAACGAAATCTATGACAGATTTGAAGGCTTTGTAGCACCCCTATCTTGTGTTGATAAAGGTTCTTAGGATTTTGGATTTTCGTAGCAACTCCACGAAATGTGGAAGGCATTTTTGGTTGTGTTACGCCCTTATGTCCCTGACGTTGCTTTGGATTCATATGCTGCACTTCGTTTGAGATTGTATTAGAAAGCTCAGAGACTTTGATTCCGGAATCAGTTGCATCAAGTTTGTTTTCTGGACTATTTCGGTTGTTATCGGAATGTCCTCCTTCTTATGGCCAATTATCACAAGGGTGGTATGCACCGATATTTCGAGATGTGGTCCTCAATGACCTTACCGTACCAATATGCTGTTGTCGTACAGAGGAGTCTGAAGAGTCTGAAGCGACATGCATACATCGTGCTGACAATTGTCATTTCGGTGATATTCCTAAGAAATTTCGGTAAGAATTCATCTGTGACTGTTTGTTTAAAACGAGCTCCACCATGTGATTGTATCTGAATGAGTGACGTTTGATGAGTGAATGTGTTGTTTGTTTCTTAAATCAGGATATTTAAATTAAGTAAGCTATCTTCCCATACAAAAACTGTTAATTCGAATTCTGCAGAAAATCCTCCTGGTGTATTTTTAAATGCATTTCTTTTGCTAGTGGGTTTGATTGGAAAGTCCGCATGAAAGGGAATGTCAGGGAGGAGAAAAATAAGTCTGAGGAAATCAGGGAAAATAGCATGTTTGCCTGATGAAAGTGCTTAGGATTTTGATTGGCAGTTCCAATAAAAGGTGGTCTAAGCACAATAAAGGCCTAATTTTCTAACTAGGTTTATACAAAAAAATGTCGCCTACCACGTTGTCTTAATGATAATGTCCAATAAACATTATATTTAAATATAGGCAAAAATTCGTGATTAATTAATTAAATTGTAGAAAAATGTTCGTCCATGTTTTTAAAGTCATGTACAGTACAAAAATCCAGTCTTAAATGAGCATTTTGATAAGGGGGTCTAAATTTCTTATGACATTTTTTGCTCAAGCTGGAGATGCTCAGAAAAAAATTAACGTTTAATTTGTTTGTAAATGTTAACGTTACTAGTTAAAATTCAAACTGTTATTAATAAATATCCCCTTTATGTCATTGTATGTTTATTTTTGCTTCAGAATTTATTTCCAAAATGTCAGAAAATTTACTTGGCTGGTCAGGGATAGTCAGGGAAGTGAATTTGTAAATTTTAGCACGAACCCAGTTTACGCAAAATTATTTTCGACATGCTCATTTTCTGCACCCCATTTTTGGATAGGTTCTACCTAATTTATACCACTGAAGGTTGTCCAGCAAACGTATCTGTTCACTGCCGTTGGTATATTTTTAGTGTACTTTCGTTATAAATGGGAACACTTGGTCGATTGGACTAGTTTATTCGAGTACTCTGTCGACAGTTACATGACAATTCTTGACGTGTCCTTTACCGGCTACCTGGCCCTTACGTGCAATGCAGTTGGAAGGATGTACACCACACTTAACCAGCAGCTGGAAGATCAGATAGCAAACAATGAAATTGACATCAAGCAGTTTTGTTGGTCATATCATCGCATCACGGAATGGATGGGTGTTGCTGACAATTGCTAAAGGTATTTTTGCGGCTGCCGGATATTCTTTAACCTGATCTCCGCTTCCTCGCAAACGTACTTGCTCATTCGGTTCCGCCATATCAATAGTAATGACGTGTTTAGCATGTTCAACGCTGTCTATTGGATGTGTGATGCTTTTCTTTTTTATGGTTGTCACTTGCTTCATTGCATCTGCTGTAAATAACAAGGTAAAATGGCTTCAGATAATTTCCAAAATACAGATTAAATGGGCGTTAGGTTGATGATGCCGTTTAATTTGCTCCAGGCACATGCGTCGCTTAACAGTTTATTCAAAGTTCCAACATTGCAGCTGTCTTTGCCATTGCAAAATGAGGTCTGGATAAAGCATTTTTTCTGCAATTTGTTAAATTATGCAGTTACACTTTGGCAAAGCTAATTCTGTCAAACATCTATACAAAGGTATTGTCCATGCGGGTTTACCTAGGTACTTCAAAGCTGGGTTTCTCTCTGTTCGGGTTTCAGATAATCACCAAATCGCTGCTGCCATCTGTGAGTGAAAAGTTCTATCGAAGCAAGCATTTTGTAACGAGTTTCACAGTGTTTTTGTGCTGGATTGTTTCAGTTGCTCAGCGGACATGCCTCCTATTTGTTTCTTCTGATTCAATTTCAACAACCATCTTGCAGTTGCCTTGATGGGGTGAATGACACTCATCCTTCTTAATAGGGGAAATCAAGGAATTGGTTCCTCATTTGCGGAAGGAAACACAAGATATCTATTTTATTGTTGTATGATATATTTGTCAACCTACTACATGTAGATTGGTAGGGCAGTATGTATATTATGCACTCAATACGTTTGAGTGCAAGTTGTTTAACTGTTGATCTGGTATTGACAGGTGTCATCAAGGCAACGTGAAAACGTCAAAATGATCAAATATACTTTCAATATTTTTAACATGTTAAGATGACGTTTCCTATTCATGAAATACGTTATGAAATGGAGAGTGCAAGTTGCATTTATCTTGGTTTTTTCATACGGAATATGGAAACTTATCAATTAATATTGTTGTATTTCAAGGCGTTTCCTGCACACACCATCTTTGAAGATAACAAAACAACTTGATGCATTTCTGATTATTTGCTCTTGGCAGAACCGCCTGCCTATGTTTTGCACTCTATCAAATTATACGGGCAAATTCAATGAAACAGAATAAAAAGCCATGACTAGCAAGCATTTATGCTGTTCATAGGGAATAATTGAAATGGCTATCGGAAAAGACATTGCATACCGGAGAAACGTTTTGGCTGCTCATAACCAGCGACCTCCAAGAGAATTGCGATACAAATCTTTGACAGATTTGGAGGTCTTATGGAAACCCTATCTACTTTTGATGAAGGTTCTTGGGATTGTGGATTTTTGTGGCAACACCACGAAATGGGGCAGGAATCTTTGGTTCCTCTACTCGCTTGCATCGCTCACATTTCTTTGTACACATTTGTGTCTACAAGTTTATATTTGCAAGGAGGCATTCCTTGACTTAGATTCCGTGATCAGTTGTTTCACCGCTACTTTCTGGATGGCCTCGATCGCAGTTTCACGCTCTTCTTTCTTTATCGCTAATTTCCACAAGAATGGTTTGCCTCGGTTTTTCGAATTGTGGTCCTCTATGACTTTACAGCTCCAGTATACTGATGCTGTCCATAGAAGTCTGAGGCGATATGTATTCATCATACTACCTGTTGTGGTTTCAGTGACTCTTATAAGAAGTATTGGTAAGCATCATTTGGTAGTTTTTTTAATGGTACCTAAGGGAAAATTACCATCATTAAGACTCCTGAAAACCTTTGATTTAAGATTTATATTATTTGTTTTTACAATAAACGTTTCTCAAAATTACACAAGCGTTGAGATGTAATCAACCATGCCATATCATATGGTTTGTTTTCGTTTACTTTTGATGAACTGTCTTGTAGAATTAATGTCATCTGATGTCTTTTTCAGTGACTTTGATGTATAATTTCGAGACCATCGTCGATTGGAATATTATATTATTGCATCCTGTTTACATTTACATCACTCTGGACATGACTTTTACTGGCTACTTTGCTCTAACTTGTTACACCGTTGGCATGATGTACACCTCTCTCAATCAGCAGTTGGAAGATCAGATAGCGAACAATGAAATGGACATTGAACGGTTTTGTGCATCATATCGTCGCATCACGGAATGGATGATGGTTTCTGACAACTTCTTAAGATACTTTTGTGGCTGTCGGATATTCCTAAACCTGATCTCAGCGTCATCGCAAACGTACTTAATAATTCGGGTTAACGCTTTCACCAGTAGTAGTATGTTTTCCTCTCTGACTACCATCTACTGGATATTTGATGCTTTTCTTTCAATGGTGGTCACTTGCCTTATTGCATCAGCTGTACATTATAAGGTTATTTTTTCTTTAGATTCTTGTCCGATCTAACGGTTTGTCACGCTAATATCATATGTGTAGGACTTAATTGCCTGGCTTACTATGATTTCTATTAATTGGTGCAGGCACATTCATCCCTTGACACTTTGGGAAAAATCCCAACATTGCAACTGTCATTGCCATTGCAAAATCAGGTGAGTAAGGCATCTAAACTGAACTTTATTGTATAGTTTCGTTTCTGAATTTCATTGCATCTAAATGTAATTGAATAACTAATTCAATGACATATTTCCACTAAGGAGCTAGGGTTCCTCAAAGCTAGGGTTCTCTTTGTTTGGGTTTCGGATTGTTACTAAGGCCTTGCTTCCAACTGTAAGTACATGAATATCAGTTCAATCAAAACAAGTCTTTGGTGTGTCTTGGCATTGTATCTTTAATGGATTATTGCAGCTAATTAGTGGGTATGCCTCCTATTTGTTTCTTCTCATCCAATTTCAACAACCGATTTCTTGCAATTGTTGCGATGTGACAAATGACACTCGTCCTGCTTAAACGGTGAAATCAAGTTCACAGAAATTCACAGAAAAGAAGGCATGAAGTATGTTATGGTTAAGAAAATTGTCATATTGGGTCTTTATGCATATTTGTAGAACAATGTATAGTATAAGTTATGAAAGATTAAACTGTTTCACTCAGTTCTTGCTGTACGTGCGTTTTACGTATGCATGCATTTATTAATTCAATTTAATTCAACTTAATAACTTCATTTTAGTTAGTGAATACCATGTGTTAGGGATGTGGATTTGGTATATTCCACCTGCATCATTGCCACATTTATTTTCTTGTAACTTAATACTATCATTTGGTGTTATTTCTCATTAGTTACGTTTAAAATCTGTAATTGTCAATGCTTGATTTGAAGCCATCCTACAAACTCCTGTAAAAACTGTATCACTTTTACAGTAACCTAGTTCGCCTTATTAACATCGTTTTAATTCAATTAAATGGGGTGTGCGAAGTATGTATGCAAGTTTATTATATCTTTATTGATTTACCATAACAGTTGACCAACCTAATAAATTGATTTGCCATCCTAGCAAGGTCTTCTTCAAATTGATGATTCTCCAAGCATCCCTTGGTAATTAATGTTCGGAAAATAGAAAGCAATTAAAACGATCTTTGCTCTTAGCTATCTAATGCACTTTATCAAATGATATTGGCAAACCAAACGATGACTATTCAAAACCCCACTACTAGCTAACATTTATGCGCTTTAAGTCGAGGAATTAAGATGTCATTAAAATTAGTTGTTTTCGCATACCGAACCAATGTTTTGGCAGCCCAAAACCAGGGATCTGAAAAAGAATTGAGCCGGAAAGCAATGACAAATTTGAGGGTTCTATGGCAGCCCTATCTTGCGGTGATGAAGATTCTTGGGCTTGTAGATCTCGGTAACAACTCCACGAAATTTTGCAGGCTTATGTGGTTGATTTACGCCCTTGTGTCTCTGACTGCGGTTTGGATAAGTGTGCTACTCCGTTTTTGGGGTTGCATCAGGAAGCTTAAGGACTTGGATTCCGAGCTCGTTTGCCTCACGAATGTTTTCTGTACTATTTCTGTTGTTATTACAATGACCTCCTTCGTAGTCGCCAATTATCGCAAGGGTGGTATGTATCGGTATTTCGAGATGTGGTCCTCTATGGCGTTACCGTGTCGGTATGCAGATGCCGTTCAGAGAGGTCTGAAGCGATATGCACACATCATGCTGATAAGTGTCATTTCGATGATTATCCTAAGAAATATCGGTAAGAATTTCTGTTCGGCTATTTTCTTTTATAGACAGCTTATGACTGGGATTTTACTACTACATGTATATCTGTTTTGATTTTACTTTTAAGACTATCCCCGAGTGGATAACTTGAATATGACCGAATGTGGGGTTTTAAATACAATTACTGATCATGTATTTGTATGAACCTTATATATCTACATGTATATCTGTACATATATTGACATCAATTAAGGCCTGTATACTATATTTATTTTGTTATTACTAAATTCGTATTTCCACTATGGTATGGACAAATTCATATGCATATACATGTATGTTCATATGTAAGAATGTAAAGACGTGTGGATTATACATGTATAGACATTTAAGCAGTATTTGATAGGGACAATCTGTATACGGTCAGTATGGTTTCAGGCTAATTTCTGGTGTAAGCATAGCTTTAATAATATATGTATGTTCATATTGAATTTTTCTACTCGGAATAGCTCTGTATGTTGCCTAATTAAAGGGTGCCAAACCATAGCTTACCAAGCGCCAAAAAATCAACTTTTCAGAAGAGGAGAAAAACTATATAGTTTCGTGAAAAATATAGATATAAACAATCTGATGTCGTTCAAACGACAACAAGTTA